>VZSF01004635.1:166743-177404 GCA_013398295.1 Chionis minor
TTTTTTTTTTTTTTTTAACCTAAATTGTCTCATGAGGAGGCAGGAACCATCTGCAACAAAACAACAAATAAAATTAACTTCAAACTTCCGGTGTTCTCAATGAAGCTCTCTGCTTTTCCGAAGTTACTCATTTCTCTAGTCCAACCATTGTATTCATTGAGGTTTACAAAACCAGGAACAGCTGTAGGCTGTATAGATTAACGGAATATCAACACATTCCCTACAATAAACTATTTTTAACCACATCATTACTACAACTGAAACTCTCATAACTTACATTTGGCATTTACAAACTAGTGACAAAGCAAATAGCTTTCATAATTTTAAACGCTTTTTCTTTTTTTCAATTCTTCCCTGGCCTGACCAGCCATTTACTGTCTGATGAGATATCTTCCCCACTGCTAGTAACTCTTACAAAAGACAAGGTCATCTCTGTTTCGCTGTACTTTTTTTTTTTTATAACATCGTGAACTGCATACCCCTCAGTAAAAAGTAAATCTGTTTCTCCCACTTTGTCTAAGAACTGTTCCACAGAGCAAGGGGCAGGGAAAAGCCCCATTAAATGACCCTTTACCAGAAATGTGCGGGAAAGTCATCCCCTAGGCACAGAGTGACGCTGCATCACCAGGAACTACTTTTGGTTTTTTCTCCAAAAAAATTACCGGAATGGGAGATTAGTGGACTAGGACCTCTTTCATGTTTATTGGGATTAAAATGCTACATAGATTTTTAACTTTCAGATCCTTAATCCCTTTCTTCTCAGCCTCTTTACATGCTAGTTGCTGCTGAAATATTCTGTGCATTCAATCTTTTATTTCAAGTCCTGTAAGGAGAAACAGAAAAACTATTGCCACGCTTCCACAAGGCTGGCTTTCCACAATGATCCATACACCATCATAAGCCTTGCAGTACATCCAAAAAGTCTTCACAAGTGGAACAGTATTGTGGCTCGCCATCTCCTCTGTAGTCCTGTTATCTCCTACATATCCTTCCTTCCCCACTTGCCTCCTCTAGTTGCAGGCTCTTGCATTGTCTTTTTATGTAGTCCCACCTGTCTATTTATTACTCCTATATGAAGGGCACATGCATCTGGAGATGAAGGTTCAGAGCGCAGAGTTCTCTGGTTAACAACTGCTGTCGTCAGCTCGTATCTGACTTAAATGAATTATCTGTACCATCAGCCTCAGACAGCCTTTTCAAAAGTGCCCTACCCAAGAACAGAAGATTTTGTGGTACTATATTAGGCAACCCTTAATCACCTACTCAAAAGGAAGCATGAAAGTCAACATCTGAAGCTCCTTACAGCTGAAATAATGCTTATGATAGTCCTTTCAAAATCCGGGCTGTAAAGCTTTTGTTGCTCAACAGATTAACAATCTCAAAATTAAAAAACAATTACCCATCTCTAAAGCACATGCACAAATCTTTACACAATTAATATTTAAGTCACTTTATGTGCTCAAAAAATGCTGTGCAGGCAGGTGAGCACCACAGCTAATGGTGGGCTAGCTTGAGTTAAGCAGACACTCTTCTTCTCAGAGGCAAACCTGCAGAGACAACCTGCTTGAGGTTGCAGAGTGAACCAGCAGCAGAAATGCCCTTTTCCTCTCAGTTCCTTCAGACCATAGTTCATTGCCAGTGCACATCACCAAGTTCTCCTGTTTGTAAGACTCCTTTGCCTTCAAAATTGAACTGCTTAGCACTTTTTTTCTAGGTGTCTAAAGAGAAAGCCTATTTCCAACACAGTCCAAACAATTACTCAGTGACCACTGATAGATCATAAATTGTTAGAGATACCTAGCAAAGGACACAATGCCCCAGTACCCCCCTCTTTCCTTCTAACAAAGAAAAATTGCTTATGCTGTCCAAAACGAGATTTCAGTTTTAAATAAAGTACTGATTCTTATTTCTAAGCATTTTAATTTCAAAGCCAAGCCCAGTTAACCAGCCTCAGACAAGCCGCGCTATTATGCATTTAAATCTATGCTTGCTTACCTGCTTAGTCTGATCTCAAGCACGACTAAAAGGAATTCTACAGGCACCTTAAAATGCACAGCCAAAAGTTAAATAAATATAGACACATAAAATAATGAGATGCATATTTCTGCTGCAAAGTTACACTAAACAAGCCAAACTCCTCCCTGCATAGAAATCCCGTCAATTACTGACCTTGAAAGGTAGTCTCCTGGCTTCTCTATTTCTCTTTAAAACATCAAGAATCCTGCTGAAAAACACTTTTTTTTTTTTTCCTCCCTTTCCCATTTTAAAGCAGAGGGAATCTGGTACTTAATGTTATACTATAGAATTTGTACATTCTATACAGTGGAGGGAGCAGTTAACTTTAAGTTATGCAACAGAGAAAAAAAGTTTAGGATGGTAGCATTACTCAAAAATGAGGGATAACCTAGCAGAAAACACTTTCCTTCTTTCCTACAATTTTTAATTTGGCCAGAACAAGCAATAATCCACCCTTTGCTGAGGACAGATTTAAAATGAGATGTCTTGCCACTCTCTTGAATTTTGCACAGCAGCTCTTTTACCCTTTAGCAATCATGGACACGTTCTAACAACTCTGAAAATGGATTTTCCACCGACCCTGTTAAAGGTACTCTGAAGTTTAAAAATTGGTTCAGAAAAATAAAAAAAATGCAACATTACCTCTTTATCTCAGAGAAGTAACTCTGAGTTTTTTGAGGAATATTTCAAGCACAGTGGCTATTAGCCTTTCAGCCAATTTTCCTTTCACACCCCGAGGACTGACAGCTACATTCAGCTATAACAACTCCTAAATGCCCGTGCCCAGATCTGTCTCACACGCTCGCGACATTGCTAGCATCCGAACCTTCATGCTGATCGTTGGGAAGCAACAGCATTCATTTTCCCCTTGCATCCTTCTTTATCAGGGGAGATAACTTACCATTGCTGAAGCATCACTACTGTAGCTGCTGCAGCCCCTCATCAGCTGCTGCTGTACAAAAGCAAGGCAGCAAAGCAGTGGTGACTCCTTAAAAGTGGGACTTGCCTCAAAAACTAAGGGGAGGGAGGAGGGAAATACCTCATGTTTAGGGCAGATTAAGCCCTATCATTCATGATGCCTCCCGAATATGAAGTCCTCCAGCCTATTCTGTATTTTTCAACTTCACCTTCCAGCACTGCCTTTTCTATAGTTACACTATAGAAAGCTTTCAGGAATACAATTTGTCTAGCACAAAATAAATAAAACAATACAAACAAAACAATGTAAACAATATAAACAAAATTCTGCATTTTTATAGCACAGCATTCCAGGTGCACAAGAAGAATCTTGTGTTAAACAGGAAAGAGGAAGGGTGAGGAACCTTGAAAAATAGCTTAGGATCACACTGGATCCAAGTGTTATTTACTCCTTTTTCCATTTCAAAGCAAACTTCAGCACTAAAAAAACCAGATCGTTTTTCAGATACTTAGAGCTTGCAGTGAGGCAACACATAACTGCTTATTCAATTATTTTGTAATTAGTTGGAGGCGCAACCATTTTCCCAAACAACATAGCTCAGTTTCTACCTACCCAGCAATTCTTCTGCCATTTCTAACCACGTTTGTTTATACTGCACACAGCTTAGCCATGTTTGCATTGATGCACACTGGGAAAATCTGTGCAGCCATCCCTAAGCACCCTCATTAAGAGCAGCAGGGGAGGGAGGAGGAAAGGGGGAGAGGAGGAGGAGAACAGGAAAGCGCCCTGAGGCTATGTGTGCTATAGATAGCAGATGGGTAATGGTGCCTTGGCACCCCGCATTTCATGGAAACTGCAGAGACTTGCCAGCCAAAATGGTTGTTGGAAGAAGAGGGTTAAAGAGTGTTCTGCCCTCTGCAAAAAAAGGACAGACTCACCAACTTCATTGTGGAAAGATAATCAATAGAGGCCTCCAGAAGGATAAAACATGATCAGTTATCACGGTTACAGACATTAGGCAAGGACATAGCTCTACTTAAAGCAAGTTTTGCAGAAAATTCATTACTTTTACAGCTGAAAGTTAGTTTGGGCTGGGTATCTAGTGAATCCATTAAATGGCCTCATTAAGGATGTGTTTCCATCACTGCAGACCCCCTCACAGCAGGTAACAGCATTATTATCAATGGTAATTTGCCAAAAATCAGCATGTAATTCATTACCCTCCCCGCATCTTTCAAATTAGCGGTGGCCATTATTGCGTAACAACAAAAAGGACAAAGAAAAAAAAAAGATTTTGTCCTTGACGATGTGCCTGTGTTGCACAGGATGAGCATGTCCTGCAACCTAGGTGGCAGAACCGGTGTTGGTACCGTAGGCGGCTGCAATAAGCACTAATCCCACCCAAGGCTTTGCCTGGCTGTTTGGCAACGGGCTGCGGATTTCAGCACTGCGGGTAACCGTGCAAGGCATCTGCCTTATAACCAAGACAGGTTTTGCAGCATTGATCAAACCTGGAAGAGGCTTCTGAAGTTTGTCCCACCCAAACAAGTTTTCGACATCTTTTTGCACTGAGGGAAGGGAGAACTGAAAGAGGAGTTTTCTCCCCCTTACAATAGAGCGTGCTGCGACTTGTCACAGACAAAAAGCACTTGGCTTTACACCTGGGTGGGGATGGATGCGACCACACACGTTTTGCACGCCTGCCCCACGCTTTCAAAAAGAAAGTATTTTAAAGGCAGTACCTTTCAAAAAATAATCGATGGGTGTCCCCGAACATACACACCTTAATTCCTGTACTGGAAGAAGGAAAAAAATAAAATTAAGATGATCTATTTTGATGCAGTTGAAAAGGAACTGGAAAGTAATGGAAGGCTGTCAGGTAACTTTTGTTCACAAGCCAAGCCCACTTGCCTCACTGCTCCCCTAACACTTCGCATTTATATTGACTGCTAGAAAAAGTCTCTCCATGTTTTCCCTTGGGGAAATGGATTTTTTTTTTTTTTTAAATCAACAACTTTCAAGTCCTTTTGCATCATGCCATTCCTGCAGCACCTGCACCAGCTGTATGAGGTTACAAACACTAGTTTTGTTCCATATTTTTTCCTTATATTTTTAAAAGCTTACAGGGGGTAGGAAAAAGATTTTGCAGCAGCTGTCTGCATATTTTGAGCACGACCTGCAGAGATCAGTCATGTGAAGCTGATGTCTTACCACCTCATCCATCCCATTCTCAAGGGTTCCTCCACATTGCTTGCCCAAGGGTAGCGATTTTGGGATAATAGCAAGCAACACTAAGGCCACTTGTACAGCAGATTTCTAATCAAGGTAACTTTCTGAGAGTCAATTGATCTTTGTGGACCAAGGCACATTTTGGTAGTGTGAAAAAATTAAGACATGTCAAATTGCATTAAAGCTCTTTTGTGTTTGTTGGACTATTTCTGATTGATTTCTGGGGGGTTAAATAAAAAGGTCAGAGTAACTTCATCCATACGCTGCCTGTGCAGAGTTCCCAGATTCACAGATGGAGAATCCATCCCCACCGTACTTAGTGATGTTTACTTATCTTACAGTTTCTCATTACAGTAGCTGCTAACAATGTCAGTAAAAGACACTTTTTTAGACAAACACCAGGAACAAGGAATTTTCAAAACTGTATTTCACTACCAAAATATACTTCTTTCAGAAAAAGTTATACGCACACTCTCATACCCCAGAGCCTCACCTGAAGAAGGCTGTAACAAAGCCAGAATTGTAGTAATATGGCTGTAGTATATCCTTTTGTATGAAAACACAAACAGCTGCACACTTCCTCCAAAACCAAAGTCACAGACATGTCAATGAACAATTTTCTCTGTCTTCTGTAAGATCAAATCAAAGGCATCCTCTTCAACCAGCACAGAATTTTTAGTTGCCCATATTATGTCAGAATTGCATAAGCATTTAAACTACTGGAAAATTTGCCACTAGGATCAAACAAGTGCATTATCGCAGATCCATCAGATGACCTATGAAAAACCTCCTGTTCCCCTTCCACAACAGCCTTCTATGCATCAAGCAAGACACGAAATTCATGATCTTGAATATCAAAATAGTCTTCTTCAGGCTGTTGAAGCTTTCATTTAAATCCTCACAGCCCCGAGACCCCTTTAAGATAAATTACTTTATACTAGCAGTGAAGGAGTTAGAGATTTACAAAGTCGGTGAGAATTCATAACTTCTGCATTTTAATCATTCATAGCCACTGTATTTGATTTACCCCACAATTTCCATCCGAAAATGAAAAAGTTTTGAAGAATGAGTTATTCTCAATGTAAATCTCCAGCAAGCCTCTGTCAATCATGTTAGTCCTTTCCCCGTTAGTTTTTCCTGCCTCCTGATTGAAACTACACAAGCATTTTAACTACCTCATTACTTAGTGACTTCTCACATTAAAAGGCTGCAAACCTGTGGAAAACTAAACTAATACGCAGCGATTCCCTATGGAATAGAAGAAACCATCATAAACATCAGTATAGCCCATGAAGATCAACTATATTCGTACTCTTCACTACCCTAACACTTCTGCAAAGGGAAAAAAAAAAATGTAGAGGTCTGGAATGCTTCTGCCAAAGGATATGTATGCACACACATAAAAGAAGGAAATAAACAATTCCATACTCAAATGCAGTATTTGCTTGCCACAAATTGTACAATCCCTCTGCTGTATTAGAATAACAACCTGTGGGAAGCTACCATTCCAGAAATTATACCTTAAAAAGAAGTTTCAGCATTGGACATTTGTTGGGAAGCTAAGCCTTTGATAGTTTTTTGCTGGCAAGTTTTCTTCTTTACTTATTTATTTATTAATTTCCAGGGTGTTGAGCAGCTCATTGTACCTTTATTCAACTACAGGGAAAAAAACTGTTTAGTTTACAGCATGGTTTTATATGCAAATTATATTCAGTAGACTCGCTACTCATCATAAGTGTCAACAGGAAAAAAAAAACATGACAAATTTAAGACTGTTGAGATTTTTCATAAACTTTGAAGGAACACTGAAATTACAAAGCATGCCCAACTCACTGTAAAGCATTTTCTCTAAGCATGTGCCAAATCATGTATATTAAAGGATTATTTTTTTTTCTAAATCTACTATGACAATTTATGCTCCATTTTCCATTTCTAAATATCTGTGGCAATTAAAAAAAGTCCTGTCTTCTGCATGCAGTCAAACTTGCTGTTTATACAGCCAAATGTACTGTTTGCTTAGCTGTCCCAGAAATGAAGTTTGTTTCTACTGTGTGGAAACATTTCCATTAGATTTAGTAGCACTGGAGAAAAAGCAAGCTTTCATCCCCACACAAATCAAAATTCATGAAGAAATTGAGAGTGCAAAATGGGGAGATATTTTACTGCCAATAGGGGAAAAGAAATCTTAACAAATCAGCCAGCTGTTGCACTAACATCATCAAATAAAGAAATTGTGGAGCTTATTCTACCCTTTATCAATAATGCATGGCTGCGCACAGACAATTTATAGCTGTTTTCCATCACTGGGTATTGTGTAGTACTAAATTAAGTCTACAAAATTCAAGGACAGTCCACCCACACAGCTACTGTAAGCCAGCCAGGCCACTTTGAATAAACATTTTAAAGGCATAAAGTGAGTTTTATTAGCATTCTGAGCCACAGTTCGTAGTGGACAAAGCAGCTCCTTTGAAAAAGTAAAAGTACGTTTAGCAGAAGGAGAGATGAGTTACTCTTCTGCTGCACATGCAGAGAAATAGCAAACAGGAAAAAAATACATACATGCAACAATTCAAACCCCTGAATATATTAAGGTAAAACATGAAGCAGCAGAATTTATTTTCTATACTAAAAATTGATTGTCACTCTCAGAAAATCCTGAGAGGTGCTGAACCAGTCAGGTTCTGACAGCAAGACAGCTTGAAAACCAAAGATGATTTTGATGGGTTTTGTTTACATTTAGGTAGCTCCAAATATTAATAGACTTATTTTTAATCCTTCACAAATCATATAAATCAGGAAAGCACACACAAGGCTTTCATCAAGATAGAGAACTAGTTATTGTACTGAAATCACCTCAGCAACATTTATGGCACCGGTAAACAGGTGAGAGGTGGGATCCTTCCACAGGCCAAATTAACCAAGAGATGGTATGCCCTATGTTGGTGGCTTTTAGTTAGTCCCGCCTCCTCCTACCACAGCAGTCCCAGCACATGAATGCCTGAAACACAAGAAAGCATCAAAGAACTTCAAGTGCACGGGCTGGCCACCAGCAGCAAAAGGATGCTGATGCCAGGTCTGCACATCCAACAGTTTTACCCAGGCTCTGCTTTGGCCAAGGTGGTACCTGGGTCCTCCACCGTAGCTTGGCTTCAGGTGTGGAGTCAGGTGTAACCAGCCACAACACGGATGGCAGCACCACCAGGAGGTGGGGTTGGGTCACACTGCAGACTTGTACTGCTGTTTCTTTTCCAGTCACACTGCTCAGCTTCCCCCTAAACGACACTGGCAAGTATGAGGTTTGTGACAGCCTTTTTATAACCACAGCAGCACTCCGGGCAGGACCCTCCAGGTCTCTCTGGTAACTGGCACAACAAGATGATGTCCCTGCCTGGAAAACCTACTTTCCTACAATGTGGGAAGGTGGAGGATGTAGCCCAGCGTGGCTGGGCAGCTTGACGGCTTTGTGGCATATTTAATCACAACCACAACTAAGAGCAGGAAGGATGCAAGAGGCAGGGCTTAAGCCACATCTGCTGTAAGTTGGTCAAGTGGAAATTCCTGGCCAAATGAAAAAACATGACTGCATTTATTGTGCATGTGGGGAGCAGAAGAACCACCAATCCTGATCAGTGGCATTTGGATTTGCAGGCACATTTAATTTTTCATTTTATGGTGCATACTACTGTATAGCAAAGTTTAACTTCACTTAAAATAAGTGTGCTTTCTCAAAAATCAGATCCCCTTTGCAGATGCAAGTATTTTATGGACCTCTGAAGCCAACTAATTGCTGCGTAAAACTCTTGATTTCAGAGCTCCAGTGAGCCCAGAAAATTCAGAAAGCGAAGAGCCAGACTTGACTAAATCTTCTCACCACATTGCTGTGCCAGGGCAACCAACCCCCAGCCTTTGGTGAAGCTATGAAAGCAGAATCTGTCTGCTCCTGTCCTAGAGGCAGAAATTATCTCAGATGAGGTTGTACTGAGATCTAGTTATGTCTTTTGTAATTATTTTTGTTTGGTGGTTGTTGTTGGTTTTGTTTTGGGTGGGTGGGTTTTTTTGGTGGTTGTTTTTTGTTTAAGAAAAGCAGAAGTCAAAAGAACCTACAGGTTAAGACTTAGCTAAGGAAAGAAACTACTGGGTATTTGTATTTTAACCTGTCAGAAGTGCAAGGTTTTCTTCAGAGGGCTGGTTGGGGTTTTTTCCATTTAATAGGTTGAGTTTCTGCTGTGAAAAGTGAAACTGCTGTTTTGAAGTCTGATGAGATTGCACTAAAATCCTTGGCTAAAATCAAGGCTACAGGACACAGCCTTGAGAAACCCCAGATAATCCCATGGAAGCAACCTTGGCTTTGTAAGTGGAAATTAGTAAGTCCATTTCTCATCTCACATTGCCAAAGTCTGTGATGCAATTAGAAATGTACCGCTGTAATGACCTGCACAGGGATCATATTCAGTGAAGTGCAGAGACGCGCAAAATACTCTCATGCCCTCTCCATGGAGAGGGTCGCCTCAATGGGATGCTGGCTTCATAACTCACAGGCAAAAAGCACTGAGGTGGTCACGGTAGTATTTCAAAGTAGCAGTCATCTGTACAAATGCAAAATACCTTAAGCACTATGAAATGTTATAGTGTTACATGCAGTTATAGACACATGTGATCTTCGAACGCTATTTTACGACGAGAAATTGAGCCCGCTTCTCTACGCACTTGCCAAGTGAGTAGCCCTGGTGCACTGAAATTTACTTTCTAGTACCTCTTGTTGCATTAAGAGATGGAGTAATTTGGCAGAAGATAAACCCCCTTGCTTTCCAGCTGACCCTCAGTAATTGGGGAGCTGGGGGCGGCTGGGCTTAGATTCTGATTGGTACCCAATGTGGGGTTAACAGTCCGGTCGCGCCCAATACCTTTATTGGACTATCACGGTTACGGATGCGCTATTAACGCCTGCACAGTTCGTCTGGTCGTGCTCCTTTAAACTCTCCTTTTGGGCCACACCTAAATAGGCGGTCGCATTCAAGAACTCTCACGGCCAGATTAACGAACAGCACACTTTATTAGAGCAACTGATGCACAAGTTCTTTTAGATTGCCGGTGACAGAGGTGTCTGCAAGGTGTGTGAAAAGATTAATGTGACTAAGACACACACGTATGAGAAAAACAGCTCTGTAGAGATATATGTGTGTCCCGGGGATGCACTCGGGATAACTGAGTGTCTTACGCAAAGGCCTCCCAATGGCAGGGGGAAGAGAGGCTCAGCTCATCAGCTNAAGGCGTCCCAATGAGGGGGGAAGAGAGTGTTTGAATCTTACCCAAAGGCGTCCCAACGAGGGGGGAAGAGAGGCTCAGCTCGTCAGCTGGGCTCAGGGTCGGAGAGTCTTCCCATGATGGAGTCTTCCCACAAAATTCATTCCCTTCCCAAACTATTTTATAGCATTTTAACTTACAGGTGGAGCTTGACGTGACCATTGTCATACATACTTTTATTATGATTGGTCCA
>VZSF01004635.1:178457-215148 GCA_013398295.1 Chionis minor
GCTGGGCTTAGATTCTGATTGGTACCCAATGTGGGGTTAACAGTCCGGTCGCGCCCAATACCTTTATTGGACTATCACGGTTACGGATGCGCTATTAACGCCTGCACAGTTCGTCTGGTCGTGCTCCTTTAAACTCTCCTTTTGGGCCACACCTAAATAGGCGGTCGCATTCAAGAACTCTCACGGCCAGATTAACGAACAGCACACTTTATTAGAGCAACTGATGCACAAGTTCTTTTAGATTGCCGGTGACAGAGGTGTCTGCAAGGTGTGTGAAAAGATTAATGTGACTAAGACACACACGTATGAGAAAAACAGCTCTGTAGAGATATATGTGTGTCCCGGGGATGCACTCGGGATAACTGAGTGTCTTACGCAAAGGCCTCCCAATGGCAGGGGGAAGAGAGGCTCAGCTCATCAGCTGGTCTCAGGGTCAGAGAGTCTTCCCATGATGGAGTCTTCCTGCGAATTTGGTCCCTTCCCAAACTATTGTATGGCATTTTGACTTACAGATGGAGCTTGACGTGACCATTGTCACACATACTTTTATTATGATTGGTCCAGAATTCTCTCACTTGAGTTTAAAGGTATAGCATAGCTAAAATCCAGTGTGCAGACTCGAAGATGGGTGGTCTCACCTTGGAGGCGTGAACCCTCCAAGCCGGAGGTGTGTTTTAGTATTATAATGACCGTATAATGAGCAAAGTTCAGACCTTTGGCCCAGATCACAGCTTATCAACTGTTGAATATATGGTATTATGGTGTTTTCACAGAGCGTGGCCACGGTATCTCCACACCATTCCTCCCTCCACGATATATCCACTATGACGTCTCCACATTATTGCGCAGGGTAGTTGTGGTGTCTCCACAAGCTCCTGTTCTCACAATACATCTCCTAGTGTTTGGTACATCAAGCTCCCCCATTGCACCAGCATGTAGCGTTGTTTTGAGGAGCCATGGCTTTGTTGTCTCTCCACGGCTCCTAGCTGCATTCCAGTCTGTCACAATGTCAGGACCAGAGGGAGAAATTAATAACTTCAAGTCATCTCCAGCAATTATATGACACCTATCTACAGTGATGGCTATTGCCATTAATGCCTGTAGTGTCCTGTTCCCTGTAACACCACATTACAGCGCTACTCAAATATACAGCAGGACAGTTTGCTGTGCTACTTGGTGTAAGGATATGCAAAGAAGATATGTATGTATATGCGGCCTACTTAAGTGCAGAGCATCTGAGAAGCCCATCTCTTCATCGTGCTCCTGTCCGTAGCTGCAGCCTTGTGATGAGAGCTGACATAGGAGCTGCCTTTACTGTCCATTTCTGAGCGACTGTACATGGTGCTGCCGTGCTTTCTGAGGAGCCACCGGGCAGTCAGTAATCATCATTACTTTGGCTCTCTGACAGCAGATACAAGTCTGCTCTGGGTTTTCCAGCCTTTCTGCAATCATACTCTTCCTCGCTGTCTGTGTGTGTTTCCTTACAGCCCCCTCTCCTCTTCTCCAACCCCGTACCTTGCACGGCCACCCACACAGCCCCACCAGTCATCCAGGCTGTGACTACACTAGTTTACTGGACACCTGCTGCAATGCACCAGCCAGCCAGGTCTGGGGACCTGCAAGGGCAACCCAAGAGTCCCTCTATGAATATATCCACATCTCCTTTGCTTGGAAGCCTGTGCTTGGCTAAGTGTGCACACTTCTACAGCCAGGACATGGCCGTGGCACACAGCCACACAGGAACTGGGACAAGCCTTGTCACAGTGATAATAAGTTTCCTTATTTAGCCTTTTCTAAGCATTTCCCCTCCCTGCCAGCTACAGCCCTGCCTGGAGGCCCAGAAGCCATCATGGCTTTTTTCCCCCCTACCTCCTGTTCAAAGCACCCCTTTGCCACCAGAAAAGACAAAAATTCACCTACCAATGTTTTTTCCCAGCAAAAAGAAGGAGCTCCAGCAGAGCGAAAGCCCTGGTACGCCTAGGCAAAGACCAGCATCCTGCAAGGAGGGAGAGGCACCGCTACAGGAGCAAGAGCCCAGAGCTGGTTTGAAACGTGCCAGCGTGAGGTCTGCCATGAAAGTGCCGGCGCAAGGCTTGCTGTGGAAGTGCCCACAGGCTTCCCTGTCGGGTGCAGCTTAACACAGGTGCGTTGCAGCACCCTCTGCCCCTCTCTGAACTGAGCTTTGCGCAAGAGAGCCAAAGGGAGAGTCAGGGGAGTCTGGGTACATGCACGTACACACATGCACACACCCCAGCCAAACGGCAAGTTCAGAGTAATGAAGAAAGGCAGGAGATCTGCTCTTCCACGCTTACTGAGTTTTGCAGTTCGGCAAAAACGGCTGCTGCCCCATCATCTTTAGGATCACTAGATTCAGTAGCCCTCTACCTGTCCCAACAGCTGTCAGCAACCCAAGGCCACAGCAGTAAAGCACAAGATTTACTCCACAATCAAAAACCGAGAAAGCTGCCCACCACTGCTTGGTTTCACTCTGAGTAAAGCAGCGAAAGCAGCACAGGACAAGAGTTAATATGCAGTGAGCTATCCCAAATAGTCGAAATGGCTAAGAGAGTAAATCTTAGCTCTTCAAGAGACAAGTTCAATTTTAGGTGTGTGTGATCTCTCATCTGAACTGGCAGCACACTGCAGTGCACGTAACAAGGTGGGCAGTGGCAGACACTAAAAGGAAATAAAACAGGAGCCAGCTGCCACTTCAAACAGCAGCTGTCAAACCTGAGGGAATCCAGGAGTCAGTAGCAAAGGCAGCCTTTTCACAGGGATTGCCCATCTGGATTTCTTTTATTGCAGATTTAATTCAGGTCCTCCCTTTGGTGGTCGTGTTAACCTGGTTTGTGTCTTTGCACAGCACCATTTCTATATAGCCCTGTCCTGCTGGGGCGCTTCCACCCACTCCCTGGTGACCAGAGTCACTCTGTGGCGGAAGAGGACTGTGCTGTGCACTGGGCATTGCACAGCCATACTCGCCATTGGTCCAGCCTGTGGATGGTCTGCTACACTGCTGAGAACAAGCATGCAGCAGACAATCCAGCTGTGAATCCAAAAGACAAGCACAAAATACGGGTGACTAATTAAGTAACAGAGGACGGCGGCGGCAGCAGCTCTAGTCAAAGCAGAATAGTCACTTGTCTAGCTACAGTTGCGTTGAGCTTCTTACCCATATTTTTACTGGTGAAGAATTTGTTTCAGCTTAACCTCCCATGGGGACTGAAGACTAAATCTTTTTACTACTAAAACATTATTAATACATAGATGAAAGCTAAGGCATGTTAATGGAAAGGTATACAAGCACTTAAGACAGTAGAATTGGTGATTTAGGAAAAGACACCAAGTAATTTCTTCATTGCATCAATTTTAATCGTACTGAAGTCAGTGAATTTACTCATAACTAACAAATACTGATAGTTGCATCCAGTCTAAGACTTCACGTTAGTATGGTGTATTACAGAGCAAGAGGTAGGGTCTTGCTGTGGGACCATGCCTATTCTTCCCCCAGCAAAACAAGTCATATCTTACCTTAAAACATTTTATCAGAAGAGCCTCTCCTTTCCTTTAGGCCTTCTTAAACAACAGAAATAATGCAGAGGATTCAGCTAGTTCAATGCCTCAGCATTTGACAGCACATTCAGGAACCTGAGAGTCATCCTACAAGAAGGGAAATGAAAAGCACCAATTAGTCATTGTACATCTTGGGCAATATATCACATGCTTAAAACCACTGATGCGTGGTAGAGCCATGCTGCTAAACAATAATGAAATTCCCAATCACGAATATGAAAGGCTAAGTCAGTTTTTGCTTCCAAGGTGAAACACACAAGCAATATTCTGGTTACAGTACCCTGGAAAGAAAGCGTGGATCTTGCAATAGCTGTGTCACCCTGCACTGCCTTCTCAGTTTAAATCCTTGCTGTTTAAACAACAGTCTGTGTGAAGGCACAGAAACAAAGCTCCAGGCATGTCAGGATACACCAGCCATTCCAGTTACAGAAACACAACAGTAAGTGTTTAAGGAAAGGTAACCTGGTACTAGTTTGAACTGAGAAATGCAGCAGAAGTAGTAGCACTATATAAGCCAGGATGTTGGCGTTCATGAAGGACACAAAGTACTTTATAAATTGCAGGAAAAGGGGAGACATCCACAGACTGCTTTGTCTCATTTCCCTGCATAGGCTTTTTTAAAAATCCTCATCTTGCAAGGACTCATCCGTACTCTCAACCCTTACTGAGTGAAGATAGTTCAATTGCAGCTAAGTTCATGCCTGCACCACTACAGCACATGACAACTCATTTACTCCACAGCAATTCAGCAAAGATGTTCTGTCACTGAGGTTTAGACGTTTGTTTTTCAGTTCTAACTCACTTGGCATGTTTAATTCCCCAAAGGAACAAAATTCCTAACACCACAGGGACACCGTTCCTCCCACAGAGACTTCCTGCCTCACCAACATGCACGGGTACAGTCCCACTCGCCAGCACCCTGAGGCTGTGCTGATGTTGAGTGGTTGCACAACTACACTGCTACAACATTTGACAGCTATGGAGGGATGGGATGGCAGAACAATTTATCTATGTCTAGCATGATTACTTGAGAGTTTTGAAGATTATTTTCAGGGAAAAGACATTTCTTAGCCAGGTTTTAATTAAGTACTTCCCTAAAGCTTTGGTATGAACGTACAAGATGATCATTGTCCCAGTCTGTAAAACGGCAAGAGATGTGGGTTTAATGGTTACAAAGGTCAGAGTTAAAGACTTTTTATTGTAAGTTCATAAATATACTAACAGTGAAAGCATATCACAGACCAATGTCCCTACATATATGTATTGTTCTAATCCTACACTGTTCACAAATCCCCAAACAGCTTCCTAAGGGTTAATTGTCTTCATAGCTAAAATTACAAGTAGCATTTGAAGGGAAGCTATAAGGGTTTGTCTGTGGGAGGAAGGGATGGGAGATTAAGTGGGAGCCCTCAGACTCTGGAAAGATAAAGCATAAATGCAGCATCTGTTACAAAACCAGAAATCCAAAAGCCCGAAGCTTAGGTGAGCTTTAAAATAGTGTTTACTGCTTTTAAGTTACCCTGAGGAAATAGGAGTCAATTCCTCCCCCTCTCCGTCTAACATTTCCCCAATACATTTAGTTATACTTTCAGCTATTTACGTAAAACACAAACTTGTTTACACTGCATGTTATCTATTCATGATACCCTAAAAATGCTTTTCTTACATTTCACTGGGAGTGCATTCCAAGATGATAAGTGTCTCTATTTACATAATATTAAAAACTGTAATGTATTAGAAAACTTGAGATGATAGAAAACAAATTGTATCCTTGGAGCTATATACTCACAGATAATAGGAATTACCACAGTATTTGTGTTTCTGTATAACCTTCTGCTCTACAGCTCTGTACAAAGCATTACAGCAGTTTCCCATAAAAATTCTGAACATTTCAAGACTCCAGCCTTCGTCTTCAAGATGGTTACACATCCTGGACCACTGTTCAAGGATGCAAAAAATCTGACTTCCAAACTCCTACTACCATACCCAGCATGTCATGGCCCCGTGACCTAGTGTCAAGATTGTTCAGGTATTTCTCATGGATTAATTTTGCCCCAACAGATTTCACCTTTGCACATTGTCCCACAACTAGCATAAGCTCTGTACCAGGTACTCTCTGTAATTCAGCTGAAGAGAGTGTTCATGCCCACACCTGATCCAGATCAGCTGGAAAGCACAGTAACTCTGCAACAGCAAAGGACAGGACTAGGACATGGCTTGAGCTCCAAGATGAACTTGTGACAACTTTGTGGGAGCTGCTCTTCTTTCTCAGAGGACTGAATGTTAAGTCAGAAATCCTTTGGGAGCTAAGATTTATCACATACCTTACTGCTTTCCCCAGCCAATGGAAAGAATGCTTCAGTGTTGTTTTTTACCTCAAACACATCACACCATACATACATACATACACAATCATCTGACGCCTACACATCCAAGCCCAACCAAAACAAAAAAACCATTATGCTGCACACCCATTTTTTCCCCTCAAGGAGAGAACAAACCACACCTAGCAGGTATTAATAAGAACACCAAACATCAGAAAGCATTCTGATACAATGGGGCTTAAAATATATATATACGTAATATTGTAAGCAAAATTTGAATCTGTTAGAAATGGATTTATATATCTGATATCAAAAAGTAATTGTTCTTCTAAACTGCTTCACAAATGGCAAACTAAATTAATTCACAGGCAGAAAACTGAGTCAGTGATTAGCATAACTGAGTGCTAAGTAGAAGCAAAGAAAAGCAGAAATGAAAACAAACATGGTAAAACAGTTAAGCAGAGATATTACATAAACAAAGGGAGCACATTTGCTGATAAAGTTGTCATTTTTACAGTAAGCTTTAATCCTGATAACATCTTACATTTAAACAAAGCTTGCTATGCAACTGATATTTCTTAAATTCCCAGAGATAGCTTTTCACCAATTTTTCCATGGAAAGTTCATGTACTTCACAGTGTACCTTAGCTTGACAAGTTCTCCACAGGCAGGTAAGACGTGTATTCCATCTTCTCTCCTTTTCCATTTTACTATTGTTCAACACCTCCTCCTACACACCCCTCCAACACACACATACACACCTCCCTCCAGCAGCCAGATTCACTTATCTAAAGAGGAATTTATGCTGCTCTGAAAAAACACCAGCCCCCTCAACTGCAAGGACATGCCTGGATAACTTATTGAGATATGCCTCAGACGTTGTGTCAAACACTTCAAAGTCAGTTAAAGATGCCCTGCATAGCACTGGAAGGGTAGTTAACATTCTTGCTGGGAAGGAGACATTATTTTAAAATAAATTTGAATTTGAAGGTAACGTTTCCAGTGGCAAAGACACTATTTTCCTCACGAATACTAAGTTTTTGGACAGAAAGCCTTTAAGTAGTCAAAAGCAATATTCAACCTTAATAGACTTCACTGGCATAAGTTCTCATAATTGCTAAAGGAAATAGCTAAGGCTATGTCTCCATGGCACAAAGCACCATGCTAATTAACCCTGCAGAGACACTAATTAATCTGGGCAGGGCGCCATGGTAACAGGACTACTCTGCTGCCTCGGGAATCTCCCCATGCCGATGTATCCTGCCATTTGGTCACCACCCCACCCCCCCCAACCATTCCCTTTCACATGAAAGAGTCTTACACCAAAGATAAACCCCCCACGGAGGGGTGTTTCCTCTCAGCAGCTTCATACAGCTCCTTTTTATTCAAGTCTGTGACCTACAGCACACAATATTGAGCTGTACATTGAACCAATTCTTAATAAACAGTAAAATAATTGACTGATATTACTGAGGATCCTAGGCTGCAAGGAGGAGGAACATGAGAGGGTGTATCTATGGACAGCCTCCTTGGACCCAGCAGAGAAGGTCCAGGACAGCATCTCAGAGGGAGCTATGTGTAATGAAAATGGTGATTGTCTGCCAATCACCTGCAATAGTTCACCCCAAAACAGTTTAATTTCTCAGCTGGTCTCAAAACAAAGCAAGGAGAGACTCTGTAATGCTAGCTTAAATGTTTGCAAGTTAGTAGGTTCTAAATAGCAGATAATGATGTGGTTCTTAGAACATTTAAAAAAAAAAGTTAAATTGTTGCAAGAGCAACTTTCCTTTCAACATTCTGGTGATAAAACAAGTCTTGGGCTAAAGCCAGAACACCTTATCTGCTGTACCTGATGCCACCTCTTGGTACAGAGACCACCTCTTCACGTACTGCAAATGGACTTTGATCTTCTTGTGACTTGTTAAAACACATGCCGTAAGGAATAGTGTACTCCGCAGTAGCTTGAAGTGCCTCTGCCAATAGGAACTGATTTTTGAGCATCCAGAGAACAAGTGGGAAGGGGAACATCTGGCATACAATACAACCTGCAGCAGATTGTAGCCTCGTGGCCTGCCCAACACCACAGGATGTAAAGATGAAGAAGGGTCATTCACTGTGGCACAAACAAGCCAAAGTCAGGGAAAAACATTTTGCTGCCAAGCAGAACAGACAATTTCAGAGTCTGAACAGCCCCATCCAGTCCCTCCTTCCTCCTCCTCACCAATCCATATCTTAAAATGAGGCATGTCCAAAGCAATCCTCCTTGTACGGCCTCTCCCAAGAAACTGCAGACCTTCTGCAAAGCACAGCCCCATGAATTTATGCATGAGCTACTTTAGCAAGGGGACTAGAATTGCTTGTAAATGGAATACACCAGCTCAGCTAGAACCTGGCGGGCAAGACTGGCTTCTCATGTTTCAGTCCCTTTGCGCTGGCAGAGGTCACAGCGCGAGAAAGGGCAGCGTCACCTTGGTCCAGGGTTTGCACTGCAGCGCTCAGAAACCGGTGACTGGTTTCAACAAGTAGGCTGTTTCTTGTGACAAAAGCACAGGGACAACTGTTAGTCTAGTATAAAGGGCACTGCATTGAGATGGGGAGAAAGCACATGGAAACCCAGCATCAAAACCCTTGTACTAAAGTAAGTCACCACAGATGAATACAAATCCTACACCACTATAAAAAGCATAATCATTAATTTGTGAGAAATTAAATTGCATTTGATAAGTAGGTGTCAAAGAAGCAGTTGTCACACTTGGACCCAAAGTATGTCAATTCCTGAAAAAAATGAAATGTGTCATAAGAGACATATTTGCTGCCCAATCACTTTCAAAGACAGTAAGACTTTTTCACGGGCATCTGGAGCACATGTAGGTTTGAGACTGACTAGTACAAGGCTGCCTCCTTCAAAACATTTGGGGTTTTTGACACAAATGCTGAGTGTGAATTGTACAGAGTAAAAGTGACAATTTAGGTAAACACTTTAGTCTCCAACCAATAAAAATTGTCCAAGAGTGTGACAGAACAGTGAAATGCAGCAAACCATACAAACAGATGTGCTGAATCTTAGCAATGTTATCTGCCAAGTTAGGTGAGACTCTTATTCACCATACCATCAGAGGCCAGATACATATCCCACTCCCTCCCCCAGTACCTTCCCTGTACAAACTGTGGAGTTCACCATGGGCTTTCTGAATAGAGATCTTTGCTCAGTAGGACAAACAGTGCTGTGACAACCACCATTGCAATGGAGATCTTCAGGTGGCAGACAGCAGTCTGAGCTTTAACCAGAAACAGGCAAATTTCTGACAAGAAACGGCACAAATATCCACTCCAACAACTGAGGCTGCTGCCATAGGTGAAGCTTCACTGACAGTGCTAGAGCTCACTCAGTGCTTTTTTTTATCCCATCTGCAGGTAAATCACTGCTTGCGGACTTCATCACCTATACATAGAGACTCCTGGCCAGATTTGTTTGTGGGGAATTTTTTCCCTTCTTGTTCACATGTCCCTTTCTGCAGGCAGATCTAATTCTTCGTTCTGTGTCTACAAGACTAAGCTACCAAAACTCATCCCAGATTTAAAACCATAATGTATTTCCTAGGGCTCTAAAGGAGGGTGGGCTTTGCAAGGCCAGTTTTGTTGAGATATTTGATGTTAGGCAAGGAATGGAGGGAGAAGAGAGTGTCACAACTGAAGCACTGGCGTGAAGTTATGTAGAAGTGGTTCAAGAAAGAAGGAAAAGTGGGAAGACACCCAGCTACAGATCATCTTCATTTAACTTTCCTCAATACACCTGTTATACCCTGTACTACATCTCTTATCCAGTTGTGTCCTTTCCTTGTTCACATTACTGTATCACGAAGCACCTCTGACAAGCAACAACAGGCATGATAAATCTGTGCTTGTTTCCTTAAGGAGAGCAGAGATTAGGAAAGGGCATAGAGGTCATTCTTTTGTCTTTCAGTGAAAAGGAACTGGGAAGGTGGAGAATAAAACTGAAAGGGACCATAAAACTCGACCTAGCTTGCCTGCTGCCTAGGTCAGATGGCCTCTCACCTGTCTGTGGGACACAGGCACACAGGCTGCTCCTGATGGGAGCCACCTGCTTAACTCCTCTGACTCCATCCAAGCTGGGCAAGCAGAGCAAGGGAAGAAAAGGGACCTGCCAGCTGTTCAAAGGCAGAAGACACTTCACTAAGTAATCTTAACCTTCAAAATTAAGTTAAAGATACAGACCTGATTGCCGTTATCTCCAGAAACGGCAGCTCAAGTATACACTAGTAACCTTTATAGACCCCCAAAGTTCTTAATTGCTAGATTTCAAGTGACAAAAGCAAACCTCTGTAAAAACTCTGCTCTTTTTGTGCTATTTCCCTATCTTCATGGAAAATGAAAACATTCCCCAGCTGTCAAGCATCACTACATATATGCATGGGTGTAACACAGCTATAGCTAACAACAATGAAATAGGCAGTTGATCTGCTCTAGAGCCATGCCAAGAACTTACGTCTTAGGAAATCCATATCCATCACATATCCCCCTCTGTACCTAGGCCTGGAGGCTGAAGGTCCCCTTACTTTGGGGCAGGCCACATCCCGAGACTTCGAGTTGGCAGGAAAAAAGACAACAGGGTGCACGTCCTCCTCTGGCACCAAGGCAAACCATGGACCAGGTCACTTGGCTTTGCAGCTCAGGCTTTTCATACATGTGTTGGTTAGCTGCCTTTGGGATTTTCAAGGGGGTCTTACCACCATCTCCCCAGTGATATTCCAGAGCTTCTATTCCTAAGAGATGGGATTTTTGGAAGGGCTATGATAGACCAGCCTCCAAAATCCAGCACTGTTGGGAATAACCCTCAACACCCACCACACGCTCCTGTAATAGCTCTGAGAAATTTCTGCTACTGAATGAATATGAGAACAAACCCCTGTCATATTTTCAGCCTAAAACGTTGAAAACAGAATGAACTGATGAACCTTAAACTGCACAGTGCTATTGGGTGGTACGCTCCTCACTACAGCAGGCTACAACAAGAGGGATCCTCAAAACTGATAGTCACATATCACTGAGGGACACTGTCATGGCAATGCTGTTCCCCTTGTGCAAGCAGAAAAAAAAAAAATACAACACTTGTCTCATCTGATGTTCTGAATCAATGACTTGAACATGAAAAATCTAAAGAAGTAATTCTGAATTTACCTCCTGTGAAGAATCCAGAATAACCACTGTCTATCCTTACACCTTCAAGAGCACCATGTTCTAGACATGGAGATGCACTTTGGACAAGGGGTGGTAGACAAAACCAAGCACATTTCCAGGGATTCAGTGACCACAAAAATTAAGCAAACAAACATGTGTCCTGCAACAGAAAGGACAGATGATTCACCAGAGTCCCACCACCAGCTCTTAAGAGAACAGCTTTCCCCAATTCCATTTCAAGCCCTATCACTTAAAGACATTTGTCTGTGCCCCTCAGAAACAAAGCAGAGGAATAGCTGGTCCTAGCATAAGCAAGACAGACTAGAAAGAGGAAGAGAAGCACAAGACATGCAGTGCTGGTTAGGATGTTCTCTGTTGAAATGGTTATCATGTCTAGCATACTCAGCACTTGCACAGATTGGAAACTCCACAAAAGAAAGCATACACAAGTGGCAATATTCCTCTCCCTTCTGCCAAAAAATAAGTAGGGGGGACTGTTATTACAGTAACAGTACTCTCTCTCTATATATATATATACACACACAAACACATACAGAAAAAATATATCTATGCATTAAACACTGGATTTTCAGGCTCCAGCTCATGGACATTGAGGTCGTAATCCAACAACCTAATCTCTCAGACCAGACTGGGGAAAAGTGAACCATGTGATTTTCAACATGTTTCCCTCAAAGAGCCAGAAGAATAATATAACATTTCAAGAATCCCCTCTACCCACACAGTCCCGAAAACATGAAGGTCACAGAGCAAAGTGACCTCAACCGATTCTGCCTGAAAAGCTGGAGGATCTCCATTGCATGTGCAGCCAGCAGAAAGCGTGGGAGGGAGAGGACAGAGTGGAAAAAAGCAGATGGAAAAGCCAGCGCAAGCTTTGCAACACCGCTTTATCATGTCAGTATGAAGGCTCAGCGTGCTTGCAGGTATGCTGGGTCACTGCAAATGAAAAAAGAAAAAAAAAAAAATCGCTGACTTAATCATCGTCCCACCACGGCTTCTGCCTAGCTGGCTTTGATTTGCACGGGGCTGGCCAGGTTGCCGCAGCACTTCGCCCACCATAAAGAGATACTGAGGGAGGGATTTCACACACACCCCCCAATACGTGCATACACACTCTCTGTTGTACTTCCCCATCATTAAGCACTGCCATTCAAAAATACAAATCACCCCTTCAAGCCACAAGTACTCTCCTATTTAGATATATTTTAAATAGTCTCATTAGATTGTAACACCAAAACCTACTTAGTGACACAAACCAGATCAGATTTCACCATTTCACGAAAAAGCAAGGCGCAGGGGTGGGAGGGAAGGGAAAAAAGACTGAACTTACAGGGCTGTTAGTCCACCGTTTCTCTCTAGTACACTGTACATCATTGAACTGCAATGCCTGAAACAGTAACTTGACCTCTCTGGGAAGGTGGGCGGTATTATACAAGCTGAAACATTAGAAACATGCATAATTACGCTGGGTATTTGCCACACATTCTTTCACCCGTGAATGAATATGAATGGAAAAGTCACACTGACACTCCAGTCTTAGATTATGTCCAAACCATCAATTAAGAAGATTTTTCACTGAGGTCCTGAGAGAACAAATTTTTTCGGGGCAGGAAAATTTTCTTTGGACCTAAACCGTGTGTATGTTACACAGACACAATGACAACACTACCACCTCAAAGCCAAGACAACCATTTTCAGCGTTCTTGCCCACCACTGAGAACTTAGCCCGTCGCTTCATCCTCCTCTATCCCCACACACCCACTCACGCTGCACGGCCAAGGATGCCTGCTAGGACACCAGCCGCATCCAGACACTAATCATCCATCTGTTCCTGCACGGTGACACCTCTTACACACATGTGCAGTGTCTGCCTGCTCCTCAGCACAACCACATGAGACCAGGGGCCTTTAGCAGAAGCAGTCCATCCATAGGGCTGGTTGGGATGAAAACACTACCGGAAGGACAAACGGGGAAGGGGAACAAAGAGATGGCACCACTCCTAGGTGCAATGACAGCTCACATCACAGCTGCTTACGCTTATGGCAATACCCCCTTCACACCAAGCATCCAGAGCATCCTCTCTATGTGGCCTTCTCTTTGCTTCAAGGAAAGCAGCATTCACCTCTTGAGTTTTGGGTGGCAGAACCAGAAGACAGTGAAATGCTGCAAGCCAATATTCACAGCCAGAGCCTACTGAAATACACATCCCTTCCAGAACTTTCAAGGCTAGAAGACAACACAAAATGCATTTTTTTCTTAACAGGTAGAAAACACAGTTCCCAAAGACAGAAGAACTGCGCACACATGTTTAACTACAGTCTTCTGTTACATTAAGCCCTCCTATTCCTCAAACTCCAGACCTAAGCGACACTCCTGACCAAGTGAGATGCAGCGACATCTATAATTGCTGATTCCAGTCGGCCCTCAACTTATTTTGATATCAACATCCACACGTTGTTGTTCTGGGCAGCTAACTTGCCCATCCCCTTTCCACAATGAAACACTTCCTGTGTTCGTGATGCAGCCCGTTTTGTTCCTGGTGCTTGCCACAAGTAGACATAGAATACAAGAGTATTTATTTCAGCTCATTCCCCACACATGAGGGACAATACATGCATCTGGAACACTGTTCCAGCAAAGAGACATGAGTTATTCTAGAATAATTCTTCTTTCAAGCAGCCCAGCTCCCTCTGTCTCTTCCCCTTCATGATATACTTCCAAAACCTTTGGAGACTGTGGCAATGCATATACTGAAGTACCTCTTGATACCTCCAAGTCGTATTCTGCAGTTTCCAAGATCTGCGTTTTCCCCTTTATGCAAGAATAACCATGTATGTCAGTGTCATGGTTTTGGCCAGACTGGCCCAAGCAAGCCAAGCATTGGAACATGAGTTGCCAAAATGACCACACAGAAGGAAAGTAAAAACTTAAGAGCAAAGTTTTTCCACGGGTATCTGAAATCTCAAGATATGAAAGTTGTCAGTGTCAAGTTATTAGGACAATATAAGATGGAGATTTCTTTTGTTAGTTTTAAACCTGCTTTTGCAAACAGTAGTTTATTCAGAGGTGAAACCCCACATATTTTCTTACACATTTCCGAAAAGTGCAGGCAGCTTTATTTTGACGTTTTTCTCCCTCTTCTATATAATCTGAAAGCCAGTTAAAAAATGACAGAGCAGCCCTCTTAAGCCTTACCTAAAGTATCTATTTAAAATGTCTGATCTATGTTATGAAAATGCTTTAAAGTGGTTTGTAGCTAAAAGAAAGGAAAACTGATGTGCATTTCAGCACAGAAACTGCTACGGATCTGAGTTTGCATCAAATCCTGGTTGGAATAATTTAATTGCCACTATGAAAGAGCAGGCTTTTCTTAAGTCTTTTCCAGTATTTGCTTTTCCAGTAAATACAAGAAAGAAAAAGTCAATACTATAGTTTTGAGATTACAGCCTTCCCTAAGTCATTCTCCTGGGAAAGAGCTGTTAGAGCACAGACCTAATTAGGGCTTGTCAGTTAAGCTTCTTCTCCTGCTTTGTTCAGGAAACCTAGACAAATGGCTTGTCCATGGACAGGCCTGGGGGCCTTTCACAAATATTTTGTATTCCAGTGCAAGCTTAGGCACATTACATAAACATCTGGAGGACCCACTAAAAATGTGAACGCCTCCCCCTCTGCCCTGCAGTAAGTGTCTTCATGACACTGTTTCATCAGCAGTGACAGAAAGAAAACAATATTGTAGAGGGCTTTGATCCAAAAGAATGTTGTAATCTATAGCCTGTCTATACATACATGAAGGTTTGGGGGAAAAGGGAGAAGGGAAAATTCAGGTGTCTAAACAAGTTTTCCAGACCTCCTTATCAGTGCTTAATTTCTGAAAGAACGAAATTGCCTTGTATCATTATCATTAATAATAAGAGACTGTTTCCAGAGGGGTTGGAGGCCGGACTGCTCTGGGGGAAAAAGGCAGTGAGATTTGGGTATGTTCATCTTTTCCCTAGTGCTTTGGGCATCCAGAATCTAGAACAAGGCCAAGTCATCCTGGCATACTCTGACACCATCACAGACTGATCGCATAGAGAAAACCACAGATGCTGTAGGAAACACTGGCACCTACAAAAGCTCTCAGCTGTGTTGGCCATGCCAGGGCCCATAATTAATAAACCAGTTGCTCACAATGCAGTAGATATTTTGATACCACGTTTCAGAGCACAGCTGGATTATAGTCAGTGAGCTACTTATTGTGTAAGTCAAGCTACAAGGAGGAGAAGGCTCACGGTCCTCTCTGGGATGTTTTCCCCAAACCCTAGAACAGCAACATCAGCACCTTCAGCTTAGACAGCAGAGATACCTGCAGGATTCCAGCTATGAAGCCTAACCACTAGGCAATTTTTTATGTATTTGTTTTATTTTTCGAACCAGTAGAGATGCTGTACCTTACTATACATTTCAGCAACTGCATAACAGGCTCAGTTTAGTTACCTCAAAACACTCCCTTCACAAAACCAGAGAAACAAAGTCTTCCTCTTCACTGCTACTCCACAGGAGAGCACTGAAGGCTTCTGGTGAGACAAAGGCAGTAGCAGACAATTGGTGTGATAAACTATCATTCACATTTTATTTTCAATGAGTAATAATTACGTGGTTTATAAATACACAAAATCCATGCATATGTTAAACATGAAAGAAACTGTCCTCAAGGGCTAGATGCTCCGAGATCACATTTCAAAGCAATGCAGTATCATTCTGTTAATCTTTTGGGAAAACCAGCATGGATATTCTGCTTCAGAGTGATTAACACAGGAATTCAAACCTCTCTGTTGTGACCTTCCACAGAAACCTGAGGGGTCAAGAGTAGCAGCTTGTATGTGTTATGCTGCAATGCTAATACATCTGTACCACCAACAGAAGCCTTCTGTAACAATAGGACCAACAGGTTGTAGGGGGAAGAGGGGGATCTATACATAGGCTGAGACTGCCACAAAATATCTTCTACACAACCGTAAGTGACAAGTTGTTCTTCCAAAGGTAGTTACGGAAATTTAATTTTTCCTATGCAGTTGGAAAAAACGTTACAGATTTACTTCTGTGTTTTATTCTCAACAAATACTTGTACCCTGTCAAAATAGTTACAAATAGGAGAGTGCTTCCCCGGAGCAATTGTTAATGAACAAAATGAAGCCAGGAGAAAGGACTCCTTGCTCCAGCAGCAAAGTGCTAGGCAAAAAAAAGGAAGGTTTGGGGGAAAGGTGTTGGGTTTTTTTCCCTTTAAGCAACACCACAGTGAATCCTTGGCAAAACTTGATGAGCGCAGGCAAACTTGCATGGACAACGGTAGTTCTTGCCCCTCATACCAGAATGGCTGTGCCCTCCTCCCCCAGCACCTCTCAGCGGGGCGGAGGATTGGGACTGCTCCAGGGGAAGGAAGCAAGTGGGTAGGCAAGGAGGTGACAGCAACTGCCTTGCAAAAGGTCCTGGGCTCCATGAGAACAGCCGGTGAAAATTTAAATGGAATCCCACTCAGCGTGCTTGGTATAAATAGCCTCATGGCAGCCAGCATCAAGCCGTGAAAAGAGATCATCAGATGACTCTTTTCTCCCCATTCTTACCCTTTGCAATCTGAGAATGAAAGAGGACACCAGCCAGCAAGGCGGCTGCTAATTAATTCCTCCTCACCCAGGCACTGCAAAGCTTCTAGCTGCAAAGTACCTTCTTATCTAGGAAGAGGCACTTGATAGCATTTTAAGAAAGTAGCTTGATTACTTCTGGAAAATGCTGTTAAAATAGACACAATCATCTCACAAGATGAGTTTGTAATGTTTTCCCTACCAGTGGCAAGAAAAGCTGAAAGAAAAGCAGCATTGTTCTTGCCTGCATTATTTTAAGGCTGGGTAATTTTCAGAGCACCAGCTTGCCTTGCACAGCAATTTTGATGATAGGTCAACATGCCACAGGCGCAGATGCTTTCAAAAGGATGACTTTACTTGAGGATGAGCCCTTGCATCATCCTGTAGGTGAACAAGTTTCCCGGAAATAAACTATCTCTGAATAAGCTGCCACAGACTGGAAATGTAAGGGCAGGACCAGAATGCAGATTGCTAGTTTAAGTCACAGGCAGCTAAAGCACTTTAAAGCTAAGGAAGCAGGACTCTGTCTTGGGTGCTCTGTTAACCTGGCTAAAAGGCTACAAAAAGCTCTTTGGAAACAGCACTAAGATAAGAGTGAGTCAGACAGAAGGAATAATGGAAAAACACCAATGGAGAGACTTCGCCACACTTTAACACTGAGGATCTCAAGCTTTCTGTGAGCAGCAATAGTTTGTTTGCCTAGCAAGGCTGCTGTGTTAGTACTATCACAATACAAACAAGAGAAGTCCCAACAGTAAAAGTTAAACTCCTGGCTGTGAGTAGACAGATGCAGCCTTAAGGATCATCCGAAACACCTGCAGCACAGCTGTAGCCTTTTGGAGGCACCACAACCATCGAAACTTTAAAGAGCAAATCCACCTGCAAGCACAAAGACTCAATAATCCAAACAACTTTAATCCTTTTCACTATTTATGAGTGTGATGTCCCTCATCTTAGGTAGGACTCAAAGCATAGAGTTATTTAAATTAACATTTTGGTTTTTCGATGTTACAAACTTATGCAACACCCAAAGTAGCTCTAATCTCATCACCCTTTCCCAGTTATGTTTAAACCTTCCAAGCACTTTTTCTCTTCACTACCCGTTTCTACCCAGGGCAAAGTGGGACCACCGAGACCATGTCTTCATACTACATGGATCTAAGTGGGCAAAAGGACAACTGGGCAAACACAGGCAATGAAAAGGATTAGGGTTTTTTAGGCTTTTTTACTGTGGTATCACCTCCTAGGCACACAGAACACATGCTGAATGCACAGCAGGTGTGGAGCCTAGCCAGCTGTGTTTTCTCAAACCAAGTTTTCATCCCCTTGTCCCCATCCTGAAACTGCTTCTATTTCTACCCATCCAGCAATCTTAGCTACTTTTTTTTTCCCCTAAAAAAAAAAAAAAGGATTAGAGTTTCTGGCCATACCACAGCACACAAACGTCAGTGAAATCTGAGAAGCAAGAATGTTTTACTTGGTTTGAGTCTGAAGACACCTGCAGTGCAATCTCAGGTGTGCAATTCAGAGCCAACAGCAAAAGAATGGAAATGTCAAGGACCAGACACTTACGCATACCAGGTTTTGCACTGGGCAAACAATGGGAATCCTGTTTGTTCCGGTTTTTGTCCTTCTAAAGCAGAAATCCTCCACCACCTGTAGGACACACCATTGTAGGTTAATCAGTTGCTGCGTACAAGCTCCCCTCAGACAAACTCATTGGCTTCAAGCCCTTCTTCGGACAGGTAACCTGGAAGAGGTTGGCAGAGGACCCTCAAGATGCAGACAGGCTGGATCAGGAATGCAGGTGGCCCAAACCCAGACTGGGTAAGCAGGAATTACACAGCTATCCTCTGGGTAATTACTGAGCATTTCACACCAATGCTATCAGAGCTGAAGAACGGGACAGGGAACAGAGTGTCTAGGGAGGGACACATTTCCTACTAAACCCTGTTGCTCCTTCTCAAAAGGAATCAAATGCCTTTTTTAGAGTGTTAATGTGAGGGCGAGTCCTTCCCTACTTGGAATAAACACACTTGTGCGCATTCCTTCCTTATACTGCCGTCAAAAGCTGTAGGATGACCCAGTTTATTACTGATTAACAGCTCACTTCAAGTCTTTTTTGTGTGTCTCAATCCAACACTGCTCATATCAGTCAGGCATCCCGACACCATCAGTTTCTTATGACTTTGCCCTCAGGTGTACCAGACAAATACTAACTCAATAGCCCAGAGTTCACCAGCAATCTACTTCCCTCCTTTCCAAAACACAACCCCACCTGCTTGCAACCATGCAGTCCTGTGGCACAAGCCTTTCCCATCCTCAAAAGCTCTGCAGGGAGCAGAGCAGGGCTGTGGTCTCGCTGACATCCCAGATTTCTGTACATGAAGAAAGTAAGCTGAGTCAAGAAGAGGTGTCCCATCAAGGGAAGGCTGTGCGCGGTCAGGGGCCTGCAGATACCCAGCAGATACCAGCAGATGGTCAATGGCTGGACCACCATGCAGTCTATCACCCATCCACTTCTGGAGAGTGGGGGGGCCTGGCACTCCTGCCCAGAAAAGGGGGTGTGTGCGTGTGTATGTCAGTTTAGGGTGACTGTCAAACATTGGTGCTTCAAATCAGAGACCGGGGTAAAACAAGGTACTTCAATGTATTTCACCCAGATGAAATGTGGTTTTTTTGCAGGCAAAACAACCCCACCAAACACCCCCTTTTCCTATATATTGAAGATGAGGTGTCAGTCCTTCATAAATACTGGGACTACTCCTACCTTGAATAGTCATGCAGAGCCATGCCCTGACACAGACAAAAGGCAGCACCCCACAGCAACAGCAGCTGAAAGGTGATGTTGTCCAGCTGGTACCTCACTGCCGTCTGCCCTGACCCCCACCAACACCCCACCTTCGCCCCAGCCACCAGCCTGAGTCTCAAAGGGAGCTAGTCGCTACCTCAGTCAGCTTCGTTTGTTCCCAGCACACAGCCTCTAACTGAATCCCACCTCCATCTGTGCCTGGAGGTCACACTTCTCCCACCAGCCCTGCCGCCTGCATGGGCATGCACTCACTTGCCCCTGCAGCAACACCCTACCTGCCTCCTGGGGAAACAGGATCCCACCCCTTCCCTCACTCTTATCCCATAGTATGGTATTTCCAATAAAATATTTGCGCACACTGCAAAGTCCAGGCCAAGGGTCTTACGCTACCAGCCGTTTGTGTTGTGCAATGACCACTCCTAAGCCCTGCCACTGGCAGAAGCCCCAAGAGCAGTGCAGGGGTGAAGTCACATCTCCATGGCCTCACAAAGCCTCCAAAGGCAGAGGCAGTGCCAAGCAACACACAACCATCTTTCAGAAAGAGGAGGCAGAGAGACAAGTTGCTGCCAACACTGGAAGCTTGTTTGCTGGTTTAGGAGTTGTATCAGGAGATCAAGCTAAAAGACCACCTCCTGCCCATCTGCGTGCAACTACCAGCACAGCTGGTTGTCCTGGAAAAGTTTGCATTTTCCAAATGCAATCTCTAACAGTCCATGAAGGCTGCTCGATGAAATTAGTCATGCCAGCCCCAAGCCAGAAATCAGTCCTGTGTCAGAAGCACCGGTAGTCCCTATAAATATCAGACAATATTTACATCTGTGTCAAACCCGTGGTTTGGCAAGAAAAAGTTAATTCACCCAAGAGCGCTTTGATCCTCTGACAAATCATTTCCTCATTCAAGTTGAAACAATACAAAGGACTTTGGACACCAACCAGCTGTCACCCTTGTGTTGTGAACTGGCACTAAACCCCATACAGCCAGAGAGGAAAGATTTAGGTGGTGGGAGGGGAGCAAATGGTCCATTTGCATTCGCAGCATGTGAGAAGTTCCTTCTGGAGAATCAATTCCTTCTCTTGCTACCTATCCGATGCAAGCTGACAGAACTGGGATCCACCAAAATTCATGAGCAGGAAAGCAGCTGCAGGACACATCGACAGCTCTGAAGTATAGAAAAACCTGCTGGATGTGCTACAACCGGGGTGTTGAGTGGATGACTTTGCTTTGCTCTCCAAAGGATGCTTAGACACCAACAGATCTCCAAATGCAATGACCCTTCTGCGACCTTTGGGGCTGAGCCAAGTGAGAGAAACAAGAAGTGAGCTTAACAAAGATCTGAGACAACAGCTGGGAGAAGTGAAGGCAGAGCTGAGGTTTAATAGCCATCTCCTTTTGTCTCGTTTAAAATGAAGCATTCATTCACTTACTTGCAAGCTAAAGGGAAAAAAACCCCACACAAAACACCACACACCAAAAAAAAACTGAAGCCAGCAGACGGCTTTCAACATCCTCCCTCAGATGCTCTCTCAGTACAGATACATTGATATTTTCTGTGTTTCTACTAGCAAATATAGCACTTGGCAATTAAAAAGAAATGCAGCTTGGGGGAAGCCGATTAGAAGCATAAGTTGCTACATAGTTCTGGTATGATGAATTCTTTATTAAAAAACATTATTAATTCAAGGTGTTGAAAGAAACAATCCACAGAACTACTTAATTTCTTCCAGTCTTCATCCTCATTTAACTGATGTATTTTATTACCAGGCTTTGAAAAACTGATTCTACAATCTCATTGAATGAAGAGGCCATAATACACCAGCCAACAAGAAGTGACCGACTAACCCTTGAGATGCTCTTTATGTTTATTAACTTACTTTTTACTACAGGTGGCATAAAACTGAACTCCTGAAACTTGTCCTTGTGGCAGACTTGTTACCCCTCTATTATTTCTCCTTAAAGCAAGTTTTGGTGGTCAGGCAACTCTCGATGTGCTGCTTGGCCTGCCACCTGCCTAGCTCCAACTGGATTAGTGTCTTCAAACTTAGCAGCACAAACACATTGACTTGATAAAATTCATGCCTAGCGCTTTGAACTGCCAAACGCCAGATCCAGAGCTGACGTTACTCACAGCCTCTCATGGGGGTCTGTTGTGATGCAAATAATGTACAATCCCCGGACACAAAAAAGTCATTAAACTGGAATTAGGAGTTATAAGTAACAGGCAACTGGAAGGAAAAATCAGGGTTAAAAGAGCATCGAAGAAAGATGTACAAAGAACAAAGTAGGAAATGGCTGTTTGCCATTATGCTTCAGCAAACACATGGAAACACAGGTACAAGGGCAGCATGGCTTTGTGTCAGGCAGGCTCCACGGCAGCTCAGCCTGCCTTCCTTCCGCCAAGCAAGGCGTGCGCCCAGGTGACCCTTCTCCACAGCAACCTGTCGGACTTTGCCATCCAAGCCTGCCCGTGGGCTGGCGGCATCGACAGCATTTTAACTTTGCAGCCTCCTGCTCAGCCCGCCGGTCACATCGGTCGGCAGACAAGGCTAATACCAGCAACGAGCCAGCTCTGCGTGCGACCTGGAGCCAAGGCCAGCCCATCTCCAGCCAAGCTCCCCAGCTGCTGACCAAACAGGGAATTGAGCAAACTGGGCAAAAGCAGAGGAAACGCTCACGTGGTATTAGGTCAGGAGTTAAAATATCTCAGTGACCTGCAACCTCCATCAGGAACAGGACTGACGAATGCCAGAGCCACACAGAAGAAAACCACATCTACAAAAAAACCCCATGCAGCCTGTGATGCAATTTCTGTCACTCCAGATAGCCAGCAAGACAAAAATAAGAAGGGTCTCCTCCCTTCAGACAGAAATTAAACCATGGCTTAGAATGAAGTTTTCAGGAAACTATTGATGAAATGGATGGAGCTAGTGGAGACTTCCTAGATCGGAGAGAAGATCAGCATCTCAGTCTAGCAAGATTAATATTATCCTTTTTTCATTAAAAGATAACTAGGGCCCTTCTTCACCTGTAACTCCAGCTTCAACATCGGCGCTGACAGAACCATGACCACCATCCACCTCACCCAACTTCAGTCCCCATTGGGCCATCCAAGATGGATTTTAAGCCAGTCATGAAGCACAATAGCCTTTTTTCCACAGTAATAAAACATAATTCATACAGGAATGTACAACACAAATTACGGCTGTTCTTCACCCAGAATGTAAGCAGGCATGTAAACCAGCTCTCAATTAACAGGTTAAGAGTGAAAGGAAATCAAAAGGTCAGTTCAAAAGGCATGCATGAATAAAACTAGAAGAGTGTTAACAGCTAAGAAAATACCAGATTCCTGCAGAAAGTAGGAAGGCTTAAGAGAGCCGCTGGCAGAGCAAGCACATGCTTTGTGCCGCACGTTTAGCTGGTCACAGCCCATGGCAAGCAGAGAAGACAGTGAGGAGACTAGTCAACAGCCCACACTACCCACCTGCAAACAACTGAGGCTAGAGAGCATTCATAAAAACTCCCACAGCACCTAAAAGCATTTGCATGTTGTGACCCCTGGCCACTATGTGGTTTAGCACAGGTTGGATTCTGCTCCGTTTCTGACAACACAACAAAAATGCAGGTTCTCAGACACACATGGACAAGACAATATTCAGGCCAATGCTCCTTGCCAGGAAAACTTTCCTCTCTGCAAACTGCCATGAAGTAGTACGCGCATCTTTTATTAGATACACATAAATTTTCTTTGCAATGCTGAGGGTTGAACTTGGTACCGAGAATAGCCCAGTAGGTCATATTTTTCCATTTCCAAAGTAGAACACTTCCTAAAACAGCAGCAGCCTAAAGAGTCATGGTAGTTTTTCACACTATTGCTGTGTCACAGTGGGAGGCAGCTATGTCTTCCCCAGCCCTCCCTCCAACTTGCAAAGGGGAGAAAAGGAATAGCACAGCTGGCTTATCACTTCTGCTCCTGCAAGAGCCCCTTGAGACAAAGTTCAAAACTAGCAGAGATCTTACAACAAGCTGAAAACATGAAGGGAAGGACAGTTTCTCAAGATGAAGAGTTTTGCTTGTCAGATTAGAGGAGCCTGAATTCTGTCAGGGACAGCTCTTTCACATCTCCTTTTTGTTTCTCCCATTTTATTCTTGCTACCTCCCTTTTCTGTATTGTCTTGGAGACTTTGAATAAACAGAGCAAGCATTCAGGGGCAGCGCAAAAGAGGAGGAGCAGGCACAACCTGACAGGCAGTGAACAAAGCATGTGCTAGATAGAAAAGTTACAGGAAATAAAAGGAGTCCAGAGAGCTGAGACAGAGGAATAGCAAAAGCATGAGAACAGCCAAGCTGCGAGATGCTTCGTAGACACATCTGGGCAAACATTCAAGGCCACAAGGTAAAAATACCAGAAGCCAGAAATTACATTGTGCTTGTTCATACTGCAATAAAAAGCTATCCTGAACATCTCCCAGGAGGGACCCACAGGCAATGCAACAACTTCCACTCCAGCCACCTGTTCAGAGCTGGGAGAAACCAGTTGTGTTAGACATCCACGCCACCCCTAATTCCCCTTAATCAATAGGCGGCTGGTAATCAACCTGGCTTAAGCAGTCAAGATGAGGCGATGGGCACAGATGGGACGATGAGATGAACTCACAAGCTTAGTCAGGAGGGTGGTCAGCCAGCATGGACCAGTTAGAGCTGCACCTTGAGCATGTTCAGCCTCCAGTATCAAACCCAGTTCTTCTAGCAGGGGTATTTTAAGAAGCCTCATATCTGCAGAGTACAGTCCGAAGCTTCCTGATAACTCTCCAGAATTACTCTCCTAATTCTCCAAAACCAGCAGGAAATTGATTTCATTTTTTCTCAGGACACTGTGCTGAACCCATCTCCATGAGCTCTTCAGCCATCTGGCTGTGGGCAGGTGCCTCTGACTCTCTGGCAGGCTAAGCAGGTTGAGGGGAAGTACCAGAAGTACCAATTCAGCTATCTGACTTTAATTTACCTCTGCATGCAAGGCAAAACCATCTCAGCTAAGGCCAATCTCCTTCCAGCAAAAGCTAGGATAATATACTGCAGTTAAATCCTCACCTGCAAGCCACCATTGCTCTAATTAGGTTCAGTCAAATCCCGGTCTTTGCAGTCTAGACATGGTTTAGCAAGTGCTTTTATGTGAGTAATTCATTGTAAGAGAACACAATTCTTAAAGGAATTAGAAAGATAACTCATAACATGTGGAGTTTTATCTTGAGCTTACCTCAGTTTTGGCAAACACAACCTCGGTGGATTTTGACAGGGCAAAGAAAGCCTAACCTAAGTATTCAAGCATCAGTCCAAGTGAAGATTTTACTTGGGGAAGGAAGGAAAAGAAATTGTTCCTCTTTGAGCCTAACGCTTTTTCAAAGTTTATCCAGCCACAAAAGGCTTTCTGTTCAGCACAAGAGCATTAACATCACAATTTTGCAACACAGCACAGAAACACAAATCTTGAGGCGATACATAATACAGACTTCCATCCCTTACTCTGGCCCCTTCTGTAGCCTCTGTACTACTCCAAGTTTTAAGCAAAGGTACAACGATTCCTATAAGGGAGAGAGGAAAGACACATACACAGTATCTATTGCTTCTCACCTGCTGTACAGATACACTGGTCACATTTTCAAGGACCTCCCATACTTGCATACCTATATTTACAGAAACTTAAGGCGGGTGTATTGGAGCAGCTTTGTGGCCTGACAACTTCTGCATTGAAATCAAAGTGATGAGATGCTCCAGCTCCACCAAAGTCAATTTGACTAAGCTTTAATATATATATAAAATGTCTGTTGCATGACAGAAAATTCTAAGTGCCAGCACTATTGTGCTCCTAGCTGTGCATAAATACATCACTACTTTTGATTTGCTCACAGAATCACTGGCAGAGAATTAGTATGACATGGGAAATATCAGCCCTGTGGTTCTGAAGACTGGACGTGCAGGGGAAATGTGCTTGCACTAGTTCTTCTGCAGGGCAGTGTCAGCATCACAGGCCAGCCAGTCCTCCTCGTACCCAGACTTTCTCAGCACTGGTACAAGAATGGCTGTAACTGAACGTCACAGTAATACAGTATTAACCAGTTCAATTAACAGTTGTACTTGAATGCACCAGTAAGCATAAAGCAACTCATAAATCGTACACTTTTACTCAAACAGTTGAAGAGATCTTCTTTTCTGCAGCTTAGTAAGGAGTCAACCCTGGCTCACTTTTGTGATGCAAGTTAGCAAGTTGCTTGGAGGAAGGGGGTGGCAGAAAAAGGTCTTTTAACTGAAATTACACTGAAACTTCCTCCCCACACAAAGTCAGAGACACCAGCACCCACCGCTCTCCTTCAGACCCTGCGTTGCCCAACCTCTGGCCACTTGATTGCACGTTCTCCTCGCCACTTGCAGGCCTCTGTCACCTCACTCACCTGCAGTCACCAAAAAGACTTGGAACCACCCAGAACCACCAACTGATGTGTTAAACTGCGTGTGAAACTGGGGGACATAAATCACTGCCCTTCCCTGAAGATGTAGCTACAAGGGAACTCCTTTACCAAGTAGCAACAGCCTCCAAAGCAAAGCATCACGCTGACTGAAATGCGGCTCAGGAATGTGAGCTATGTGGGCAGGGGGGCTCTGATGGATATGGAGGCAGGACAGGAGCAGGCAGGCTACTTTCACAACCGGCAGCGGTTTCGTAGCCAGAGCAGAGGACCAGCCTAGCCACCCTCCCTCACCCCATGTGTGTGCACGCACAGGCACGTCAGCACACGGAACACGCAGAGCTCGGGAATGCCAGCTATGCCAACCGGCCAGGGGGGCTTCACTGCCCAGGAGAGAGGGATGGAAGCGAGTAAGAGGGAGGGAGACGAGAGAACAAGACCGAGCAGCAGCTGCAGGACCCCCTTTAAGGGGCTCTGTGGAAGGGTCGCACGGCTGGACTGCGGGCTGCGAACCAGCAAAAGGTCCCGCTCAGCCCGTGCTTGTGGAAACAAAGCTTGACATGCAACTTTGCAATAAACCTGTCTCTTATTGATTTCTACCAGCTGAAACAGACTGCAGGTCCCCTGGTTCCTGACTAGCTGCTGACATGAAAAACATACCAGCATTAAGAGTAATAAACACATGCGCTTAACACTTCCTGAGCCAGAGATTTGATATTCAGCTGTACAAGCACAAGACTCTTCTCCCCCAGGCTAGCAAAAGATGGAATTGCTACAGATAAAACAGACCTGAAACCCTCCCAAGTCTACTTCAGCCAAAACCAACAACTCCTTACAGCGTGAAGAACATATTCAGTCACCTGCTATTTTTAAGGTTCTTGAATAACTCCATTTTATTTCTACCATATTTTCCTCGGTCCAGAGGGCTCCATCCAACCAGTGGGTCAGGGAAGGAGCACTGCGTCTCTGGCTGGCGCTCCAGCTACGCAGGAAGGGCTCATGCCTGCCACCAGCATGCGCCTCCCACCGCCCGGTCCTGTTGGAGTGAGCACCAACTGCATCTCCTTAGCACGCCTACTGCACAACTCGTGACAATCATGATGTGTGCACGGACACAAAGAAGGGTTTGTTTTCCTTAAATTTCACCAGCTGAGAAGGCTCCCGGCAGCCACTAGTATTTTCGGTGATGTGACCGATCTCGCACATGGCTTAAAAACATGACCGCGGTCACAAGCAGCAGCAGTGATGGGGTGAGAAACTGCAAGAAAAACACTAAAAGACATAAAGACTGAGTGATAAATCACAGATGGGATCAGGATCGTGACTAAGGCGACTCCCACTCCACACAAGGGCACACATCAGAGCCCTTGTCTACTCAAAAAAAGCATGAGTAAACCAGCTGACAACACTGCAAGAACAAAGTAAGAAGCATGCATTAAGTTTTGTCAGCCCGGTTAAACGATGGTGACAAAATACATAAACAGCAGCTAATCTTGCCTACAACATTTTCAGCACCTCCTGATTTCAGACAGATTCAATCCCAGGGTCTTCTTGCAGGTGATTTTATCTCATCTGGGAAAGTTACCGACTTGCCAGGCACAGAAAAGAATCCCAGCAGACTGCTGGTAAAGTACACATGTGGAGAAAGTGGTCAGTGATGCCAGAGTAAGAGTAGCATTCAACTGAGGAAAGAAAACTTTTCCAGAGCTTACCATAATAAAAAAAAAAAAGGCAAATTAAAAGTTTAAGAACAAGTTCAACACCACATGTCAGGACGGAATAGAACTTAAACTAAGAATATCTTCTTGTAAGTCTTATGATCAGTCTGGGATAAAAGCTGTTGTTTTAAAAGCAAAGTTTTTTATTGAAAACTGTGAAGTGTCATTTTAAAAAAATACCATGAAGCAGCTTAATTCTAATACCACTCCACTCATGTAAATCCACACTGAACACCTGAAGAGAGCCAGATGACTTTTAATGCCTTTAAAAAAAAGAAACAAAAAACCTGACTCCAGTGCTGAAGAACCCCAACATTTTACAGCTTGTTTGTTGTTTTTTGGTGGGTTTTTGGTTTAGTTTTTTTTTTTTAAATACCAAACCTGGGTTTTCAGCAAAACAGTCCAAGGGCTGAGACTGTGAGAAGTTACAGTAAAAGTGGTGACTTTCCGCTTTTTAGTTTGTTTGTGGAATACTGGAGATTATGAACAGAGTTTAGAGCAACTTTAAAACTTACATTTTTACTAACATCTTCATTATGAAGTCGTTTCAAAACTGGTAACTGTTTTTCACTCAGCAAGCCCATTTTCCATTGCCAGTCTCGACAAGACAAGCAGGTGTTACTGCTAGATGGACAGAAAGCTGGAGAACACAGAGCAGGTTTAAGAGAGCAAGAGAAAGGCTCTGAAAAGGACAGAAGCTGCAGAAATACTACTTGATACAGCTGCAAAGTCCCACCTTGGTATAGCTGCACGATATTCCATAAGGTCCATATGCGGTTTTGTCCTCCACTCTGCTAGGATTTCTCCAGCCATTCAGCACCCATCTTTTACTTCTGCTCCCTGTGCACTTACACAGAACAAAAAAGCTAAGCCTAGCCTGCCAAATTACCTCCGCTTCCTGTCCCCATTTGCCCCAGAAACCCAATTACAAAGTTAACTCACACTAATGGAGCCTGAAGGGATGCGCACTCACATTCAGCAACATTACAGGTCACAATGAATGAACGATTTTCACCTTGGTTTGGTATCTGAAATGTAAACAATGCACATCGAAGTTATCTATTACAGAATTGCAGACACATCTTGGTCTATCTGTGGGTAATGGGAGTGAAAAGCTCCCAATAGATAGGTCACTACCCATTAAAGCGCTCTGCTCAAGAAAAACCCACCAAACCACAGTAGGATTGACCCCAGCATCAGTTTCTACTCTGAATAGTCAGCTAAACTAAACATTGGCTCTCAGCAGATATTTTTCTGCTTCTACTGAGGTACATCTGCTCAGGAAAAAAAAGCAAGGCTCTGCTGTAGTGCAGCCCTCCAAAAGCTGGATTGCAGTGGGAAGTGGGTTATATCAATACATATCAATCTACTAATATTGCAAGGATACTGAAGGAGTTGGAACAGTACAACCTGTCTACCAGCAGCGGGCTTAGTAACAAAGCATGGGTGAGAAAAAATCCAAAGGCTTACATTGCCTTTGCCAAGTGGCAAAACAGAGAAGACTATCAACTCCTTTGTTCCAATTTCTCCCGTGTCGGAAGTCTGGAACTCAGAGACAAACCCTGCAACATGGTTTCATTAATAATTATGCGTGGGTCATGTCCCCATACTTTTGTCTCATAATCAACATCTTGACTGTCCTTTGTTATGGTTTGTACTCTAAATTTTAAAACACTCAAAAGCCAAAAATCAAGAGAAAGGCTTGTCTGTATCTAGTCTGTATGCAAAGATTTCCTCCCCCCCCAATTTGCACGTCTTGGCAAATTCTCTGTGGAGAAATACCGAACAACCACATAAAACACTTGTCTATCTTTCTTTCTCTGTCCAAACCAGATTAGATCGGAGTAACTCAAGAGTTCCTGTGCATCACCATATGCTGAGACAGGGATGAAAAGAGCAACATTTGCAGAGAGTTCACTATTGTCTGAAGTCCTTGGGGTTTTGTTGGTTTGGGGTTTTTTTTTTGGTTTTTGTGTGTGTAGGCTTTGGGGGTTTTTTTGACACAGCTGTTCCAAAACAGCTCAGGAATAAGCCCCATCCTTTTCTCATTTAACAGCTCTTGAAGCGAATGAAAACACCATGACCAAAGCCCTACCATGCACAGCCACGTTTATGCACCTAAACAAACACATTCAACCTCTGACATGGTCTCACGCCAGGGGAGACTCCCAGCCGTTAAAACTGGGAAAACAGTTGCAGTTAAAAAAAAAAAGGGGTGGGGAAAGTCAGAATAACTCAGGGGAAATCATTGTTCTAAAATAAACTCTTCCACCATTGAGATGAACAAGTTGCAGGGCAGTGGTGTGCATGAATATGAAACACAAGGCAAGGAGCTTTCCCAATACCACGCACAGAACAGGATGCTCCTGATCATGGTCTGCCAAGATGGTCCTAATGGACCAAATTTTAGAATCAGTCACACTGGTCTCCAACAGCCTGCAGACTCCAAAGGGAATCATAGTGCCATGATGTCATGTGTATTAATTTCTGACACAACCCTGTACTGCCACCGAGAGGCTTCCCACCCTCTCCCACTATGCTGGCACAGCACATGGGATGTTGCACACACACAGAATAGCAGGGGGGAATGGCGGTGGGTATTTGAGCAGGTTTGTTTCCAGCCAGATCAGTGCTCCAATCTGTTTTGTCCCACAGCCACATAAATATTAGCACCATCACAAAGAAGTCGGCAGCACAGGTGCAAGAGAAGTCATCACTGCTTTCAGCCAGGCACAGATTTGCTGCCTACCTGCAGCCCCTCTGAGGCCCCTGTGGCACTGGCAGCTGCAGTCAATGGGAAAGAGCCAGGAGGTGCAGAGATTCATATGGATGTGAATAAAACAGAAACAGTTCTGCCGCCACTTCAGGAATTCATGGTGCAAAATCATCTAGGTTAATCTGGGCAGCTTCCTCCCCTTTAATAACGACACTGTAGAATTGGGAAGTGATCAGAAATACGTAGAAATCATGGAAAAAAAAAAAAGACAGTCAGCCAAACATGAGCCAGCAGTGTGCCCAGGTGGCCAAGAAGGCCAGTGGCACCTTGGCCTGTATCAAGACTAGTGTGCCAGGAGGAGCAGGGGACTGATTATGCCCCTGTACTCAGCGCTGGTGAGGCCGCAGCTTGAGTACTGTGTTCAGTTTTGGGCACCACAGTATAGGAGAGACATTGAGGTGCTGGAGTGTGTCCAGGGAAGGGCAACGAAGCTGGTGAGGGGTCTTGAGCAAAACTCGTGAGGAGTGGCTGAGGGGAGACCTTATTGCTGTCTACAACTACCTGAAAGGAGGTTGTAGCGAGGTCAGGCTCAGTCTCTTCTCCCAAGTAGCAAATGAAGGACAAGAGGAAACGGCCTCAAGCCATGATAGGGGAGGTTTAGATTGGATATTAGGAAAAATTTCTTCACCAAAAGGGTTATCAAAGATTGGAACAGGCTGCCCAGTGAAGTGGTGGAACTGTCATCCCTGGCGCTATTTAGAAGACAGGCAGATATGGTGTTGAGGGACAGGGTTTAGTGGTGGCTTTGGGAGTGTTAGGTTTATAGTTGGACTCGATGATCTTAAAGGTGTCTTCCAACCTAGGTGATTCTATGATTCCAAAAACGCTTTGAAAAAGAACACTTGAGTTTTCAACAAAACAAGCAAACATTATTTGGAAGATGCTGGGGAATTGTGTAAAACAATGAAAGGCACATAAAAGCTAAATCAGTTTCTCCTTATCTCAAGAACAAGGGGTGACCAAGCTATGTAATTAGGAGGCTGAAATGTGTGTGCACACACACACTACAGAAGTCATCATCACCACACAGCAGCCATGAAGGCTACCAGCTCAGTGGGACCAAGAGAAGGATGGGACAGTTGTGTGGGTTAACAGACCTATCTGGAACTATGTTTCAGAACACTAAAGTCTTGAGGAAAAAAAATTACGTCCAGGGACTTAGGGCTTGAAAGTCACTGTCCACTAATTACAGACCCATACCAGACATAAGGTAAGGAACAGATTAGCTCTCATCAGTCTTCAGTGTATGGATACTGGCCATTTCTCAAAGCCTCTGGTACAAAACCACACAGCACAAAGCAGCCTTATCAGGGCTGGTGTCTCATCCAATAACCAGTATTTTGACTGTTTTTGCCTCCTTAAAAACCACAGCACCAGCACAATCAACTCCCGCCAGGGCAGTCTGCTTCATGTAACTGCGCTGGTCACCCTTTGGGAAGAGAAGATGTTAGACCAGTAAGAAAACCCCAGGTTTTTGGGACAGGGCACAGATATATTTGGGCAGTAAAGAAATCAACAGTAATGCCAGCACTTCAGCTCTGCAAAAGCAGCTGTACTGAAACCCTTTTGTATTTCCTCAGCATCCTCCACCAACAGCTCAGGGCAGCTATAGCCAGGAAGGGCATCCTCTACTTCAGAGCACTAGCACATGATGAAGCAAGTTTAAAGGACCACCAAGCCAGAGCAGACCAGCAATCCATCCTGGGAAGTGTGGTGCTACAAACATTTGCCCAAGAGACCTAATGAGGTGCCCCCACTGCCCTCCTGGACATCCACCACCACCACCAAAGTCAGAGATGCCTACAGCTTATGGCATACACAGCTGCAGATGGAGAAACAGCCTATGTTTTGCATGTAAAAGACTCTTCTCACTGAGAGTTCTTCATCCTGGGCTCCGTGTGCCACACAACAACCCAGTCTTCAGGACAGCACAGACACCTCCCTCTCTGTAAGGAATGGCACAGACGCACCACCCATGAGCCCAGAAACAGGCTGGGACACCCCCAACACCCTCCCACCTTCATCAGAACTTTTTCTGGAGATGCCTCGTTTCAAGGAAACACATTTAGAACCTCCAACCCATCAGGGCAGATATCCAGGTTTAGCTTCGGCTCCTGAATGCAATAGGGAGCCTCTGCACCAAACAAGTAAGCGAACAGCAGTCTGGCTTATAAAAAGGCCAGATTCACTTTGACAAGTTTGCTTACCCACAATTAAGTTCCAACTGTTCTTGTCAAACTCCTCTGTCTTCAGTCTACTTACATCTCTAAAGAATTAAAGGGACATTCAAAACACACATTCATGACTCATGTTTAATTGTCAGCTGTGTTTCCCTAGTACAGCTCTAATTAGAAATCAGAAACACATTTTTGAACACAGAAAGACACAAAAAATTGGCAGTAACTGCCAAGGGAAGCCTGTGGGAGCATTTTAAGTCTAACAGGATGCCTTCTTCTAAGTTGTTCTATCCTGAAACTAGTCATTGGGCTTAATACAGGGGTAAGAGCCCAGGGCCTGTGACAGCCTGGAAGTGAGATCAGACGTTCCTGACACCCATCCTGAATGACAGAAGTCTTTTCATTGCTAGCAAAGCTCAGAAAGCATTTTCAGTATTCACGACAGCACCTGAAAAGTAATTTCCTCATCACAGACAAGTACATCTTTAATGCCAAAGAAGTGACTATCACCATATACATCTTTCTGCTATTTTGCAAAATTTGCCAGGGAACCTTTGGCAAAGTAAAAATATAAACATAGCCTAAACCAGTATTCAGATTTAACTACAAGTCCCAACACTGCTGTCATGATTGCAGACACAGTTTCCCAAAGTAAAATGCATGGGCAGCATTCAGAGTTAGAGAATGAGCTAGGAGTTGGCAGTATACTTCACAGCACAACACTGCTAGGAATAATCTGCATATAAATATATAAACTGCAAAAAAAAATCAATTATGCTGGTTGTTCATTCTTGACATGTATTATTACTTTCCTTCAGGTCCCAGTCTTTTGACAGCTGGGAACAGCCATACAATTTGCATGGTATTTCCCCTCAATATGTAGCATCTGTAAAGGGAGCAAAAGATAACTGCGGAGCGTCAGAGTTGACAAGCCTAAGTGGTTTCCCCGATTTCTCCATGAGGCCTGTAAATGCCTTTTTACAGCATTGCCAATTATTCAACCATGCAAACATATACCATTAAGATACTTAAAATGAATCATTTCCCACTAGAACCAGACACATTATAAGTTTGACCATAAATCTGAATCTCTAGTCAAGACAAACTTATTTCCATGCTTATGAAAGACTTATAAAAAGATATTGTGACTTTTATATATTTTTATATAGCTCAAACAAAAAACTTTTCAAGTAAGTCCTATAAAAAATTACAGCTGGCATTTAAAGCCATCTGTGAACAACATTTAGGGCATCTTTAAGAAGCTAGGTGGAATCAAAACTTTTCTCAAGTTGTTAATTGCTACTTTGTGTTGCAATTCCACATGAATTTACCACTATGATGTGATAACCTAGTTATTAGCTTAACACTTGTCATCTTGCCACAACCCACAAAAATTTAGATAAAACTCATACCCGTGCATGCATATACACGCAAGCTTTCACGCCACTGTGCAAGTTCTGCATTTCTTCCCTTTCTAAAGTGCACAGGCAAATTCAGATGGATGGGACAGTCTGAGCAGTGACACAACTGAGTAGCAACTTCTCCTATGGCGCATTAGTCAATTCCATTAGCTAAATGACTTGGAAAAAAAATTCTCCTTCTCCGTGACCTACCACTACAATAGGTGCTGACACCACAAGAAAATCTGCAACTGTCCTCAATTAACAACTAATGCTTTAGTAACTAAAAGCACTATCAGCTGCCTGATTCTGACAGCTCAACAGTGGCTCTGCATCATTTGCAAAAGAGACTCTTCATTTAGACGTTTTCGTTTCACTTTCAGCATCTATTATTTAGACACACAGGACACTGCAGAAACTGAGACCACAAGCTGTACTAGCGGCTTACAAGACTGAGAAAATTGCCAGAGTGGGAAAAGGCAAACAGATGGGGGGGGTGGGGTGGGGAGTGACCAAACAGACTCATCTCATTCCAAAGTTATTCATGGTATGAGAAGTACATCCATTGCTAGTTCTCCCAAGGAGGTGGGATTTTTAGAAACCTGCTAAACTGCCACCTAAAACCAATCCACGTTCAGTTTTCAATCTAAAGACACCGTTTTATTCTCAGTTTCTCCAGTGCAATTTTAAAGTAGAGCCTAATCTCAAAAGAAAGCAGGTGTGTACAAACTCTAAAACTAAGACACTGGGGACTTGATATAGGCTGGAGTGCTACAGAAGTTGTCATCAAATTACCCAGAGTGGTCATCAGTATTTTATTTAATGGTACTATCATGTTTGCCACTAGAGAACCACACACCTCAGCTGATGAATTTACATCTAGTTAGAGCTCTGGCAATAAAAAGGGAAAGCCCTCACTGTGACATCAGACAAACAAAACACAAGGAGTTCAGCGTAACATCAAATCCCTCCAAGCACATGGTCAGCCAAGTCACAGATTTTTGAGGCACACAAGAGCCTGTTTCCACCTACACTTACGGCCAAGCTGCTCTCTGGCAGCTGGAGGCTGCCATTCCCAGCATTGGTGTGATCCCTGTTTCCCCACATTCAGCACTATGTGGGGTGCTCACACAACCAAGTCCCCCCCCCCCCCCNCTGCAACGTGTCTTGCTCAAAACGGATGGAGGAATGACCCGGGCTTCCCTTCCCTGCCATAGGACACTACCTCATCTTCGGCTAAGAAGGCAGTTCTGGGGTAAGATCCCATTTTACTTCATCACTAAAACAAAGCAGGTGTTCCTAGCCAGAAGAGAGACAAGACTTCAAAGGTGCCACTTGCAGCACAGATCAGGGGCAGCCCCACTGCACCCTGCTGGCACCCGCTCCCTTTGGAAAGCTGACTCCAGACCTGAAGACCCCAGCAGCCCTCCCAAGGGCTTGAAACCCCACCTGAACGAAAATGTTAAGCCTTTCTTTGCACACCTTGGGCACTTAGTAAATTAGTTCAGCGTTTCTAAAGCTCACATTAACCTGATCAGCCTCCTCTCACTTACCTTGTATTTTTGTCCTTCACAACATGTACCCACACAACCTTTAATCAGATCCAGTCACCCTGCCAGAAGGGGCGAAATAAAAATACATCTGATATTTTTAATTAGCAAATTGACATGGTCACCTTTCTTGGCTAGCCAAGATGCAAGGCTGTCAAGCAAGCGAACTGCCAGATGGCCTCTGCTGTTAATTAAAGTGTTTGAGAGCTTTGATTTAACAAAAAGCATACTACGCTTGACCTTAACATCAGGACAAGATAGTTAAACTTAACTTGGTCTTATGTAAAACCCAGGACCAAAGAAGTCACAAGAAAGTCACTGCCATTACTGAGGCTTGTAATTATGCCTGAATCATTTTTTTTTAAATGCGTATCAAGCTATAGGGCCTCACAATGTTCTTTGTTTAAGAGAGAATAAGATGGTTTTCAAACACTTCAGGATGTCTTTAAGAGCTTTTTAAGAGCCATTAAACGCCGCGGAAGTTAAGGCATATTCATAAGCTCAGCATCAAAGCCCAAGACCTCTCACCTGCCCGTTCCCCTCCCCCCAAAAGAGAGAATTCTCTACTGTCTTTTTAAAGTGCCAGCTCACAAGTTAGACCATACCCAAGAGAGCCCGTTTAAACAAAGCACCGGCGAACGCAACTCCCGCCGCGAATGTGACCCGCTCTCCCTCCCCTCCCCGCCCCGCTCGTCCATCCCCGGGCGGGCAGGACGGCGGCAGCCGGTGCTCCGTGTCGGCGCGAACGGCGGAAACCTGCCGGTGGGCGCAGCGCGACGGTCCGACGGCGCGGCGTGCGGGGCAGCGCTGGGACGCACCTCGGCTGCCCCGCAGCAGGGGCGGGATGCAGCCACCCACACAATACGCCCGCCCGTGCCTCCCCCCCTCCCCTCCCCGGCAAAACCTCGCGTTTTTACTCAAACCGGGGAGCGGGTACCGGTACCGGCAACTCGGCGAGACGCTGGCACGCCGGGACCGCCGCCTCCCTGCCAGCGGGGCAGCGCCGTGGCAGACCCCCCGCTCTCCGCGCCGGACGGACCCCGCGGCTCCCCTTGGGGCGGGAT
>VZSF01004635.1:222001-370061 GCA_013398295.1 Chionis minor
TAACTTTTGTAAGGTTCTTTTTGCTGGCATTCTCTTCCCTTCCCTTCCCTTCCCTTCCCTTCCCTTCCCTTCCCTTTCCCCCAAAGGTTTAGGTTTGAGCCCAGGATTTTACACCTTAGCTCAAGAAGGAACACACTTCTTTGGGAACACTTCCAACCTTTTTTTGATAGCTGAGAAGGGATTGTTCATTTCTCTTACAGGTGAGCTGCAAACAAAGGAAAGGGTATGGTTTTGTGCATACTTCCTCTCTTCACTGTTTATTAAGTCCAGAAACACTTGTTTGCTTGAGGTTTTAAGGTAGGTTGCTGGCACTTTCAAGTTCTAGATGGATCAGCAATACTAAGCTTGCTTCCCCTCTTCCCACCCTCCGCGCCCCGAGCTTTCCTTGAGGAAAAGAAATTTGTACAGATGTTCAGATTTGGGAAATGCAGAAATGTGTGGCAGAAAATCTTCACTTCCAGTTGTTTTACAGGTGTTTGTTAAATAGAATTGTCCTTCTGCCATCCAGCTGAAATACCATATCCCTTTGGTAATTAAAGTTTAACTTTCTTTGTAATTTGGATTTCACCAGTACTAGCAGGCATCCAATGCATGTTTAGAAATATTCCATGAATAGAGGCAGATGGGGAAAAACCTTATTCCTGTAAAAATATATAGTTCTAAAAGAAGTATTTCATCCACAGATAGATAGAAATATAAAATCAATTTTATAGGCTAGGAAAAAAGGTGTGTAATGATTTAGAGCATTTACATTTGCATTTAGGTATCTTTTAATTTTATACATATGGCATTTAAACAAGTACATACCAATTTTTCTTCTCACAACTGTTTCCTTTGAGAAGGTATATAGCTTATAAATAGTGCATCTGTGCAGTAATTGGGACTAAATGCATGCTTGGCTCTGGACACTACAGCATAAGCTGTGTAAATTCGTTAAAGGTTTGGTTTTTTTTTTAAAGTAGAATTCAATTTTGCATTTTTTTTTCCTAAAGGGAAAATTCTGTTTTAAATGGTTCAAAGCAGCAGATTGCTTAGAACAGACAAGCAGAACAAAATGTTACAACTTTCAAAGCTTTCTAAACTAATCCTAGAAAAACTACTATTGGGGGTCTCCGGGTTTTTAGTTTGTTTTGATCAGCTAAACATTTAGTTTGATGTTTTCAGGATTTTTCTACTGAACAATACTGAGTGATGACATTGTTTGCAAAAAACTTCATTAAGGTTAGTTTTTAAATTCTTGAACACTTGGAAAACAGTTTTTCAATAAAAATGCTTCATTTAAACCAATCCCTCACTGAGGACATCAGGAGGCACAGAAACATTCAATTCATGATGTCAGGCATTCAATCAATGCCAGATTTTACTGTTACCTTCCACAACACTAACTGAGCTCTACTGTGAGTGTGCATTGCCTTTATTCATGTAATCAATACTGACTTTTTCTACAGGGGCCCCTTCTCCTTTCAGTGCACTGATTAGACTAGACCATTACCCATCTTGAGATGACTTATCAAGATCTGTTATTTTTTAATCACTCCTCTTAGCTGGTTTAAAATACGGTTAAAACATAGTCAGCTGAGCTGCTTCACAAATTGCCTAGCTCCCAAATTCAGCCCTAATGGCAACACCCTGTGAATACTCCTGGGGTGTGTTCCTGCCTACCACAAGGCAGCAGCACTGTAGTGCAGTAAAACTCAGTAAAATACTGTTATTGTGTGCTTCATTTTCATGACATGCATTGCCTTGAGAGATTGTAACACCTTAAAAGAGTCCTAGCTGGCTCTGTGTCAGGCCGTCTGCTAAGCTTTAGTTCCTCTTTCTGACGGAACTGAGATGACGACACTTCAAAGAGAGAAGGAGGAAAAACAACAACAACAAAAAAGGAATTAAAATGTGTGCTTTCGTTTTCCCAAGTCTTCACATCGGTGGGAAATCTAACAAGGAAGCGTTCAGCTTCCAGAGAGAGTCATAGAATCACAGAATCCCAGGTTGCAAGGGGACCTTGAGGATCATCTGGTCCAATCTTTCCTGGCAAAAAGCACAGTCTACCCAAGATGACCCAGCACCCTGTCCAGTTGAATCTTAAAAGTTGCCAATGTTGGGGAATCCACGATTTCCCTGGGGAGATTATTCCAATGGATGATTGTTCTCATTGTGAATATTTTTCCTCTTGTGTCCAATTGGAACCTCCCCAGGAGTAACTTGTACGCATTAGCCCTTGTCTTTTCCATGTTACTCCTTGCAAAAAGGGAGTCCCCATCTTTTTTGTAGCCACCCTTTAAATATGGAACATCATGACAAGCTCTCCCCTAAGCCTTCTTTTCTCAAGGCTTAACAAACCAAATTCTCTCAGCCTGTCCTCATATGGTGGGCTTACCAGTCTTTTGCTTATCTTTGTGGCCCTTCCTTTTCTGGTCCCTCCCCAGCCTGTCCACATTGTTTTTTGCTTTGTGGGGACCACAACTGAACACAGTATTCCAGGTGTGGCCTTGCAAGCGCCGAGTAGAGTGGGATAACGACTTCTTTATCTCTGCTGGTGATGCCCTTGTTGATGCAACCGAGCATCCTGTTGGCTTTCTCTGCCGCAGCAGAGCACTATTCACTCATATGGAGCTTGCTGGTCCCCAAGGACCCCTGGGTCCCTTTTCACAGAGCTGCTTCCCAGCCAGGTAGATCCCAGCCTGTGCTGCGCTCCTGGATTATGTTTTGCCTGGTGCAAGACCTTACGCTTGTCCTTGTTGACCTTCAGAAGGTTCTTGTTAGCCCACTCTTCCAGCCTATCCAGGTCTTCGTGAACGGTGGCTTTCCCTTCCGAAGTGTTCAAGGGGGTGGACAACCTTCGTGAAGGTTGTGTAACCCAGACCTGCCAGTTGTAAGTGACAACACTGCATTTCTTTTTCTTTTTACCCAGCACAAGTGGGTCTACAGCTACTCACGGTCGTGCCTGTTCAGTCCATCATCTGCTGAAGCATTGGCTGTGGGATATTTTTCAGGAAGTATTAAAGGCGTGCTCCCTTTACGGCCACTGTTCTGCAAACCAGGAAACCTGCCCATGCAGGATCAGTAGTGCTGACCAAAAGCACCCACCTTCACTGTTCAAACGTGTTCAAAACATGCTCACGGGCCAATTTATACTTCTGGGTGCTATTTTTGGTCTTCTTACAGCCAACATGGACTCCTTATACATGCGTGTTGTCTGCACGCGGGCGGGCGTGCCAAGTGCGTGCGCTGATTCGGATCAGCTGTGCCCTGCTGGGTGATGGGGCTGTGTGTAGTCTCACTGCACAGGGCAGTGGGATGGGGCATGGCTGGGGTGGCGAGCAGTGAGACATTCGCACTGAGCTGAAGGATTCCAGCCCCCAAACCAGCACCAGCCTTCTTAAAGCCAGTGCTTGCTGATGGTAAATGCAAGGAGTAGGTGAGCTCCCAGCCGAGACACCCATGGGAATCTCTGGACCAGGGTGGACGTCGTTCTGTGCCTTGCTTGCTGGTTCCCCTGTGACAGCCTTTGTAGTTCAGCCCTGGACCTAACTAGTGTGGACACACGCAACTCTCCTCGGTCTTGAACCACTCGGACAGTGTCTCGTTCAACGATCAGGCACGTTTCTGCTCTACGCCTACGCACCAGAGGAAGAAAGGAGAGCACTACTGCCACTGAGCTTCCCACTGCCATTTTTCACGGACAATGAATGAAAAGAGAAGTTAGGAAGCAGATTTTGCCTGTTACCCCTGCGACAGACACAATTTATCCTAAAGACAGACCGACACCTCCCCTGCCCAAATCTTTGTGTTTTCTGCTGAATGATGCTTCTACAAGGAAAGGCTGTTCCTATTGAAATCGTCTTTCCACCTGGATTCTATTGAGGTATAAGGTGCAACACAAAGGCATTTCTGAATTTCCTGTGAAACAGTCACTTTATTGCAAAATGAGTATCATAAGGTAGAAAATACACATAGTTCAACTGTTGAAAGAAATGTACAAACCATGTTTCATTCGCAGAAGGGACAATATGAGCTACAAACTGAGGGCAAGACTGGCCGACTGGTTGAGGGGTGCTTAGCTCATAAAATGTGAGTGAAGAGTCCTTCAGTATTCATGTTATCCTGAGTGTTGTTTCAGTTCAAGGACCACACAACATGAAACACTTCATTACTTTTACCTAGTATATTGTACACTGGTAGCAGTTTTTCATTTACCTGAGGTTTCCGTTATTTAGGCTGTAAAGGATAAGCATCTTGTAAACAATGAGGTTGGATTATGGGGTTGACAGATGGCAGTATTCTGACCTTCCTCCTGAACCGGCTGTTAAAAACTATATATAAGGGTCTAGGTTCTGATAGGTAGAGATCTCACAGCTTCAAAGCTTTGGGAAATTAATCATCTTTTCAACTTAGAACTGTTTCAAAGCAACTTGAATACAGAGAAGCCACTCCATGGAGGCATCTTTTGCTTTGAGCTTCTTATATAATTTTCTCATGTACTTTGTATGCATTCACTTCAAAATCACAGAGTATTTATTCCAGATTATTGCAATTAACAATACTATGAATGAGGAGGGAAATGCTTTCTTACACTCATCCAAGTGCTGTGTGAGTACAGCGTTTCCTATTCCTATTTCTTTTTTCCACATTTGAACTTGTTTGGTCATCCCTGTGAATCTTCTACATTGCATGTTCTAAATCTGACCCGCTCAGATGTCAACAAAGTGCTGGGAAAATTCATATTATCAAATGGCAAGATTGCAGATGACCACATAAAGTCAAAACATTTCCACTAAAAGCAGCAGCCACCATCTCCCTTGTACTTTTGGAGCAAAGAGGCTTTGCATTTAGAAACTCAAGGAATCAGCTCTGAGAACGCTCACTGTAATTTTCTAAAATGAAGCACAAAGGAAAAATGTAATTCCACTGTTTCATTTAATTTTAACATTAAATTCTGTATGTGGGCAAATGGGATTGGTTACTTTAATCAGCATTAAGCTATAATTTCCAAAATCCTGAAAAGGTGGAGGGAAGGAAGTAATATCGAGGGACACTTTCATGGATCTTTGTTTCAAAATACAAACATTACATGGCAAGTGTGGTCAGAATAAAAATTGTGGCTTTGCCTTTGCCTCACTAAATAAGTACTGAAGTCCTAGTCTCTCTACCTCTCAAACATCCTCAAAGTTCAAAGAAGTGCTGTAAAGACTATTTAGTAAAATGCTTGCTCAGGGTTCAGAAAATAGGAAGCATTAGGTATTATAAATTATGTGCTAATTTCTCTTAAGTTGCAGTAAAGCCTGAGTGAAGTTCTTCATAGGAAATCCCCATTGTGTGCTTCTGTAGTTAATTTTGGATAAGATTATCTACATAAAAGCATTGTATAGTAAGAGAATCACTCATAGCTTAGCTTCTTTTTAAACTATTACTTGTTAGCTCTGCTAAACATGACACTGATTATTAAGAAATCAAACTGCATGTCAAATAGTAGTCCCTATATTTAGGATAAAAAAAAAAAAAAAGAGAAGATCTATAAGAATTATGTGTGGCTACTTCTTGCTTTCCAAGCTTTGGTTGAGCAAACTGGCACAGAACTCTCCCTGCCGTTAAAGACCATGATAGAAACTGGTGACAGAAACTGGTTGAGGAAATTATTCTTTGCTGCAGTGCCAGCTCAGCAAACCCTAAGCAGGGGGCCATGTCCCTCCTCATTAAGACAGCATTTAAGCATGTGATTAACTTGCAGAATTTGCTCCATTGCCAAAAGCACATGGATAAATCCTGTCTTGGAAAAGGATCATAAATAGACATAATTTATCAGTGCCCTGTAAACACGTTATTTGGATTCATATAACACCTCAACCAAACCACACAGAGTTCTGTGTCTGTTAGCTAGTTGTGACTGACCTCATGCCACTGACCACTCCAATGGTCCATTACATGATTATTTTGCCATATATGCAAAAGTACCTAAAAAGCACCCCCTTCCTTACCAAGCCCTCATGAGATCTGGTTGGTTAGGAGTTATCCCCAAGTTTTCATTTAGTGATCTTGCCTAAATGTTTTTCTGCATGTTGACCAGAAAGTGCACATGCTGTCTTGTGAGAGATTTCTGATTCCATAGATGCTGAATACCCCATCACTTCTGGCTTGCAGCATGAAGCTCTTCCTTGGCCAAAGCAGCTAGTCCTTAGGAGCTTTGTGAAGAAGTCTGGGCATCATATTTCCTAAAACTGTGGTTTCGAAAAGATTCCCTGCAATGAAACGGATCCGTAAATAAAGTTGGCAAATGAAAAAGAATCCAATAAATACATGCCTTGTGAAAAGGAGTAGCTGACAAATCATCAGCTGAAACATGTTATGTGTTGGCAGGTCAGAGGCATATTCCTTCTTCTGCTCCCATCCCAAACCGGGCACAGTAGCTTTGTGAAGAAGAGTATATTCATAAATAAAGAACATAAGTGAAGACTCTTCTGTCTCAGTCATAGGACTAAACCGGGTTATGTTATCTGGGAGTGAAAGGATCACTTTTATTTCATACTGGCTAACTCCAAATGGTGCCATGTGCTGAAAACAAACACATACCTGTTCCATATCCTTCCTGGCCTCAAATGTTTGAAGAAATGGCAAGATGTTTCCAATATCTTTTCATTAGGGCAGGGGGAAGACTTTTCTAACGATGTGTTAAAATGACACAGATCCCTTACCCCAGTAATGAGCAGCTTGAGAAACACAGTTAATACTACATTCAGCTCCAGTGGAAGTCAGTAGCCTACTTTAATCAAGTATGAAGTTGGCAGTATATATTATGGCCTGGTTTTAGCTGCCAGTAAAACTGCCTTTCTTCCTTGCAGAAACGGCATCTTTTTGTACAGCTAAAACAGCTAACCCTGCCCTAACTGTACCTTGTGCTATGGACTTTCACTACAGGTTTGTACAGCTCTGGGATCTTCCTCTCAATCATGGGCCTAAGGTTCTCCTTCAGCTTCCCGTAGTTCTTTCTGAGCTCTAGCTGATATTCCCGCTGGTCAGCAGTAATAAGGCGCTTGTTTTTCTCCACTGCTTCACCACACCTAGGCAAAAGAAAAGAAAAAAAGTCATAACATGTATCACCTGCTTCTGTTAAACTTATTAACTTTGTGTTAGGTAATTTGAATGGCCAAGGATCCAGCTCCTCTGGGTTAGGCGTTCCTGTGATAACTTGTCAAATCCAAAATGATACTGAACTAATAAGAAACCTCTGCCTTTTCCAAGTACACAAATTGAGGCGATGTTTTTAAAGACATTAGAAATGCATGAGGGAGCTAATAAAAAAATTTGACTGCAGAATACTGAGCTACCTTCCTACTTACTGTAAACAGATGCAGTGACAACAGCAGAGAGTAGAGGCTGTATGTTCTGCAAAAAAAATCAGTTTTATTTAACTCAAACTTATCCTTCAGAAATTATGCCTTTTTTTTTATTTTATAACTAAGATGATGAATATCGTGCTATATGAGTATGTTCGTTAAGGTTTACAAACATATTTAAAGCAAAACCCATATGTGTCTACCACTACTAATGTGTCTGCCTGACAGATAGGGTCAAATGTTTTCTTACGAACAGCTTCCTACATAAAAATGTCATTTTATTAAAAGTAAAATCAAGGAAATAATCTGAAGTGCTTGATTGCTGTAAAATGACAAAAGATAAAACAAATGGAAGATCTTAATTTCTACATAATTAATTTGAAGGGTTAAAATTTGCTCCCATTTGGGATGCAAAGCCTTCCAAAGAACGGATCATGAAGCAGAGACAAATCTGGACCAAGTGTCTAAAGCATGAGATGCCAGGATTCAGAATGGTAACTTGCATAATTAATTACACAGTCATATTATCGTTGCATTATTGTGATTATTGTCGTTATTGATGTAATTCAGTATTTCAGTTTTGTTTTACTGACCTCATTATAAACTCTTTGAAGCACAACCTCAGCTTGTTGTGATGTCGGTAAAGTTTGGGGTCTGCTGGAATTTCAGCCAGGAACACTTGTGCTACCTCTAGCGGTCCCTTATAGGAATAACACAGGAAAATGTCAAAAACACCTGCTTAGACTGAAAACAAACCACATGTTTGGTTAAGCTGTTATTTCATGAGCGGAATTATGAAACAAAAATCACCATAACAGGAAGGGTTTTTTGTTCCTTTTTCCATTTTTCCTTCGGTAAGCGGAGTTTTTGCCCATCATATTTTATCCTCTCCTGTTTGTATTTCTCCTCCGGCCCCACAAAAAAGGTAATAGACAAATTCTACTCAGCAGAGAAGAGGTGGGAGAGCTCTACTGCCAAACCTGGTTACATGACAGAAACACAGGTCCTATTTGTGGCATTGCCAGACCCCAAGGGAGCTAAATAAAACCAGTGCAGAAAAGGACCACTCTTTCCAAAGGTTACAGCAATGCATTACTTCAGATTAGAGGCTTTGATTGATGAAGAATCTAGAGAAACAGTATTTAAGCTTTCAGCAAAGAAAGCAAGCTCTGTGAAACTGTGGATAATGGCAAGCTTTCTTTCAGTTCTGTCTTCATTCTTTCATTTAAATTTTTTTGTAACTGCCTTTTTTTGTTAGCAGTTTATGGTGTAATTATTGCATCTCAACTTTTCACAGAATCACAGAATCACTTAGGTTGGAAGACACCTTTAAGGTCATCGAGTCCAACTATAAACCTATCACTCCCGAAACCACCCCAAAACCGTGTCCCTAAACACCATATCTGCCCGTCTTCTAAATACCGCCAGGGATGACAATTCCACCACTTCACTGGGCAGCCTGTTCCAATCTTTGATGACCCTTTCAGTGAAGCAATTTTTCATAATATCCAATCTAAACTTCCCCTGTCATGGCTTGAGGCCATTTCCTCTTGTCCTATCACTTGCTGCTTGGGAGAAGAGACTGAGCCTGACCTCGCTACAACCTCCTTTCAGGTAGCTGTAGAGAGCAATAGGGTCTCCCCTCAACCTCATCCTCTCCAGGCTAAACAACCACAGTTTCCTCAGCCGCTCCTCATAAGACTTTTGCTTGAGACCCCTCACCAGCTTCGTTGCCCTTCCCTGGACACGCTCCAGCACCTCAATGCCCCTCCTACACCGTGGTGCCCAAAACTGAACACAGTACTCAAGCTGCGGCCTCACCAGTGCTGAGTACAGGGGCACAATCACTCCCCTGCTCCTCCTGGCACACTATTATTGATACAGGCGAAGATGCCACTGGCCTTCTTGGCCACCTGGGCACACTGCTGGCTCATGTTCAGCCGACTGTCCACCAGGACCCCCAGATCCTTTTCTGCCAGGCAGCTCTCCAGCCACTCCTCCCCAAGCCTTTAGCATTTCCTGGGGTAGTTGTGACCAAAGTGCAGGACCCGGCACTTGGCCTTGTTGAACCTCATCCATTAGCTTCAGCCCATCGATCCAGCCTGTCCAGATCTCTCTGCAGAGCCTTCCTACCCTCACGCAGATCAACACTCCCGCTTAATTTGGTGTCATCTGCAAACTTCCTGAGGGTGCACTCAATCCCCTCATCCAGATCATCAATAAAGATATTAAACAAGACTGGCCCCAAAACTGAGCCCTGAGGAACGCCACTTGAGACCTGCTGCCAACTGAATTTAACGCCGTTCAGCACAACTCTCTGGGCTCGGCCATCCAGACAGCTTTTTAATCCAGCAAAGAGTACATCTGTCTACGCCATGGGCTGCCAGCTTCTCTAGAAGAACGCTCTGGGAGACTGTGTCAAAGGCCTTACTAAAGTCCAAGTAGACAACATCCATAGCCTATCCTTTATCCACCAGGCAGGTCATCTGGTCATACAAGGAGATCAGGTTGGTCAAGCAGGACCTGTCTTTCATGAACCCGTGTTGGCTGGGCCTGATCCCCTGGTTATCCTTCACATGCTGCATAAGTACACTCAGGATGAACCATTCCATGATCTTTCCTGGTACTGAGGTCAGGCTGACAGGTCTGTAGTTGCCTGGATCCTCCTTCCAGCCCTTCTTGTAGATGTGCATCACATTGGCAAGCCTCCAGTTGTCTGGGGCACTCAGGTCTCAACTGCATATATTTTCTGTGAAACTGTGAGTTTGTGGTGGTCCGACAGCAGAATTGTTATTATTATTCCCGTTTCCCAAGGACACACATGGAATGAATAAAATGAGTGAGATGGCTAGCATGCTAGAAGTGTAAAATCCTTGGATGCATTCACAAGTCTTCCATGAGTTTCTGCACCTACAATCAAGACAGCATTTCCATGACCACTTTCACCATAAACATACATAATGAACAGCACACAATGACTAAATATCAAGGGATGAAGTTTAAATGTACATTGTGACTAAATGTGGCTGACTAGATGTACTTCTTCCAGTGCAAGAGATGAGAGTAAAAAAGAAAGCACAATGAGAAAAGTATGCAGAAACTCTTCGTCTGGCATATTTGGATCCCTTACCTGATTTACAGTGGCTCCAACTGAGCCCTGCAAAACCATCTGGAGCATTTTGGCATCTGGTGGCTCTTGGTTTGTGGCAGCAGTTAGTTCCTGTGTTTTTTTCCGCATGTCCTCAATAGCAACTTCAATTGGGGTTAAAATAAACTAATGGAAGAAAAGATGCTTCGTTACCCGAATCATGCATGCAATTGACCTGTTATAAATCTGGCAATACCACTGTTATTCTCCTGTGTCAAAAGCAGCAGTTGTGAAACCCAGGAAGACTATTTAATCTAAATGTCATCTTGGTAGATGCTGCACCTGATCCAAAGCTCTTTGACATTTTATCATTTGCAAGAATAGCATGTGGATTTGACTCCCTGTTTGCATAAATTCATTATTATTCTAAGTTACTGACTTGATGTCTGGAATGGTTTTGCACTTTCTACCTTTATAAAGCTTCCCTGTCTCTAAACCAGCTCTGAGTCCAATTGACTTCTTTAAATGTACTTTATCAGCTAGAAGTACAGTGATAAATAGAGCTCCACACGTCCTCCTACACAGCGCTATCCTCTCTTCTCCATAGTAAATACCCATCTTGCATTTGTCTACCCATTCCATACCATTCCTGTTTATCAGTGTTATGTGCCTGAAGAAATTTAGACATTTTTTTCTGCCAAGCATAGAATTTGAAAATCTTCCCACCCAGAGACCCCTTCAGCCCTTGAGAAAGCAGATCTGTCCTCAAAATCCAATTACCTCTTCTTTTTGGATGACATTGATCCTAGTTTTGATGTAGGGGAAAGCATGCATTGTGGTTAGGATGGTGTTCCTCTTGTATTGCTCGCTAAGCTCTCCTCTGGGGCGCCCATCCATGGTGAAAGGCGTAGTGTACATGAACCGACAGAGGTTGAAGTTCTTCTCAAAATAGGTTACCCTGTCCTTCATCTCATACTCATCAAAATATGGCTCCACGAAAGTAATTTGTATGTATGCCTGAGAAAAGAGGGAAGAACTATTACAGCACTTTACAACCCGGTAAAGAGGGGTTCCCAGAGAAAAGGAATGGCATATGTGAAATATCCTACAGTTCACGTTAGCTAAGCATGGTCTGGAAGTGCATAGAGCTGCAAATCCTTCAGGGCTCCTTCTCTTCTTCTGAGCTGACAAAACTTGTCTCTGGGGAGAGCAGAGCTTAACCCTTGGGATCAGAGCCACAGCAGGGACCAGAGATCAGAACTTCTAATTTCCACACTCCATGACAAGCTACCAAACTAAGCCTTTCACAGAGGCTTTAAGGACATCACTGGGCACAGAGATATAGCACAGTTGGTTTGTTTCGTTTTGGTTTTTTTTTTTTGGTGCCTTAATGTTTGAGCATAGAAGCTTCAAGGGGATCCCCCTCTCTTAATTACTCTTCTGTGACAAAGCACTCAAAAACTCTCCCTACCTTATTGGGATCCAGCTTTCTTTTGTCTACAGGAGCAGAGTCCTTAATCACTTCCACAGCATCTTCCCCAAAACACTGGCCATAAAATCCCTGGAAAGGAAACAGAATTATCCTGGAGTGTTTTTAGTCTTTAATGTAGTTGTAATGGTCTGTATGACTCTAGGAGAAACCATGACAATTTCTGGGCTCTGTACAGTCAGTATACTGCTTCACGAACCACAGCTGGCCATGGTAAGGCATCTCCGACAAAGATCAGTGGGAGTTGCTTACAAAAAAGCAGAACTCAAGGTGAAGTGATTTCCACGAAAAATCTGAAAAGACACCAAAGCAAGTATCTCGCATGCTCAAATCAAATAATTTAAAATATTACAGGCCTGCCCATAAGAGATGTGGCCTCACGAGGATGGATCACTTCCATCATTATGCTGTAAAAAGCACTACAATGGAAAGAATATACACAAAGGATATAATGTATGGTACAAATCAGTTTGTTACTGATTTTTATACAGCAATAATACTATTAGAACTGTGTGGGTTCATGAGAAAGTATGACATAACATTTGGAGATCATATTAACACAATGTTTTTTTCTTTACCTCTAATCTGTGAGAAATCTCAGGAAGTTTGGTAATTGCAGGCTCCTTATAAACAAATTCCTGTTCATCCAAGTCCCCAAATTTGGATCCATAGAAACCAACACGGAAGTAAGTTCCAAACATCCGCTTTTGACCCTAATTGATAAAAAGAAAGAGGAAATTTATAATTACTTACTTTTTTAAGTCAGCATTTTAGTATCTGGATGCCTTTTTTTCACAGTTGATGTGTAAGAAAATGCACTAATCCTACATTTTCCCTGTTTCAGAGCCAGTTCTATGTATCATCAGTGCTGATGGATGAGAAGTACATAGTCATGAAGGAAAGCACACAAATTGAGGGGATAATTGACCTAAATCTAACTTAAAATTTAGGTTAATCATGAAGTGACTTTTGCAAAACAAAATAACTCATTATTTTTTAGTTCCATTGGATACACATTAACAAAATCAAAATTTTGCAATGAAAATCGGTAAGAATTTGAAACTGACCAGACTCATCAATAAGATTATTCTGGAGAAAGAGAAGGAAAGAGAAACACTCAGTATGAGTGCTGAGAATTTAGCCAGGCTTTTGTATTTCCTCTGTTTTATAACTGAAAACACTAGTTAATTGACAATATAGGTTTTTTTTCTTAACTAGATGTGGCCAGGTGGAGTCATGCATGTTCTTATTCTAAGTTTGACCCGTTCAGCTATTTTTCTGTAACACTGAATGAGTTTTATATTTATCTCTGCTTTTTCCTACAGAGAGGACAGAACCTCTTTTCACTGTAGACCACCCTTTGTAGCTAGGCCAAAGCAGATGGAAGCTTTTGTTAGAAAAAGGAAATGGATCTATTTCACATGAACAGTTTTATTATCACCGGTCTGAAACAAACAGTGCAACCCAGCAATGAGGCTGGCTAGCAGTGCCTTGCTTCACGAGTACCTTATTAATAATGCTGTCAAAGGCTTTCTGTAGCTTGCTGTGTGTCAAGGTAAGCTTCCTGAAGTCTCGGTGTGCTTCCAAAATGGGGATGACAATTTTGTACACCTCGTTCACAGTTTCATACAGTCCTCCCTTGGAAGGGAAAAAGAAAAAAAAAAAAAGGAAAATAAAGAAATTAGTCCTCATGTACTCTGAAAAGAAACTGGATCTCCATTAATGGCCTGGCTGAAAAGGGCATTTATGGGACTCATCTTTTAATCTGCTCTGTTGCTTGTTTCAACTTCCTAAAAACTAGTAATAGTAAATGGGTAGTTCTGAGCTGCAAACAACAAACTGGATCTAATTTGGATCTCTGATCTGTTGGACCCTCAGGCCCAAATTCCTGTGTAAAGCACATGGTTTCTGCTTTGGAGCTAGGAGAGTCAAAAATGAAGGTGAGCAGAAGGAAATGGATTTGTTTAGCATGTATGGTTCAGGGCAGCCAGAGCCGCATCTGGACAAAAAGAACCAAACGATATCTTCAGAGATGCTAAATCATATATCCTCTTTAGCACTACAACAATATGATGAGCTACTTAACATCATGACTCTTTACGTGGTAATGGTAGATTATGAGGCTGGTGGTTGTATGCTGCGTAAAAGCACCGGAGTAACTCTCTCGTGCTTTCTGACATCTGTAGTTTAAGCAAGATCCTTTCTTTAAAATGTACTATCCCACAAAAATACCAACAAAAAAGGCTTTGTTCCTGTCTGGGACAATCACTTTCTGCTGCTGGTGCCTGTAATCTGTGCAGTAGAGGTGGATATATGGCTGAGCCATATACCCTCCCCGAAAAGCCTAGCTTAGCCAACCTGGCTGAGGCAGGGCTGGGTCAGCTGTAAGATGTGTCGCTGTCTCTTGTCGTTTGCAGTGGGGCAGATCGGTGGAGCCAGGTTTAACAGTAAGGCTTTATTTCCTCATATGCAGGAAAACAAGCTATGGGTCTGCCCCAGATAACACCGTTCCATCTCTGTGATTTTGGTCCTCACTCACCGTGCTGAAGAGCTCTGCTGCTTGTTCCAGCAGCCCTACCAGGCCACTTTCTGAGAAATACCTTCCAGAACATATACCATCTTCATCTGGAGACAAAACATCATCTGAAACAGCAGATTCCTCCAGCACATTGGACGAAATGTTCTAAAATACATCAGAGCAGAAAAATCACAAGCCTACATCAATAGTCTGTCATAGAGATTGAGGCAGAAACACTTTCAACATATCTACATGATGGGAAGAAGAATGAGATTATACAAGTGCAGCCAGGGGATACACAGTTAAATTCCATTTAGAAGTGAACCATCACCAGTCTCTGCAGATGGCAGGTTGGGAGTTTTGCTCCAAAGAATCCTAAACATTTTTTCTCGCCTCAGGTTTAAAATAAAGACTCCTGTAGGTTGCAAACTGGCTTTGCTCTAGAGGCTGGATTTCCATGAAGCTGCAATGAGCTCAGTCTCCTGCACTGCAGGGGTCGCAACCAATGTGCTCCTTCCGCTGCTGGCACCTGGGGGTGGGGAAGTTCCAAGTTGCACTTCAGACCTCCTGCCACCTGCTTGAAGAAGTTGAACTTTCAAGTTGTTGATTTGACTTTTGCAAGCAGAGAAGTATGACATAGACAATATTGCTCTAAAAACTGCAATAAATGAAACGCGGCTTCTCATTTCAGCCTCTGCCATATTAGACCTTGATCCTGCAGAATTTACTCGATTTCTTGTTAAAGTGATTGACCTTATTGTGTGTTTAGATAAAACTAGATAAAGTACACACTGTCAGTCACTCTTTGAGATTCTAGACCATGAAACATGTTTACAGTTCTTCAGGATCCCTTTGAATCAATGACACTGGGTTGAGTCAACATTAAAAATTTTAAAATACTAAGAAATAACATGTAAATGAACATTAAAATATGTATACATACAGTATGGAACAGGTACATATAACTTTCAACAGCAGCAGAAATGCTAAGCTTCGATTTGCTAGTCATTAAAAGGAGTTAAATTAGTGTCATAGTGTCTCACTTCAGCAGAAACTGGCAATGACAATCTGTCTGAGTGCAGGATAGATGCCAGCTGGCTAGCTAACCAAGTCTTTAAAGACATCTTTATAAAATGGCAGAGACACTGAGGGCTGTTACTATTGATCAGATTTCAGATAAAGAATTGGCACCACACATCACTAGCAACATGGGTCTTTCCCCCTTGGGTTTTGTGGGTGTATTTATTTCTCCTTGGGTGAAATTTACTCCAACCATGCTGCCACCACAGTGCCGAGTCTGCACATCACGTCAGCTCCGCTGGAAAGGTGAGCACAAAGCTCAGGACAGCATTCGCAGGAGTTAAGAATATGCCTGAATTTCTACCAGAGGGAAAACTGCAGCACGTTTTAGCACACCCGTGCCACGTTTTACCTACCTCATTGAAGATCATGCCTTCAACCAGAGTTAGCCTCCTTGGCACATACCTAGGGCAACTCATACAACCCATGCTGCAGCTCAATTTCTTTTTTTCCCTTTTTGTAGCAAAGGGAAAAGAGTCCAAAGGAGTGATTTATTTATGAAAGTAACCAAGGAAGTCAGACACCAATTATGTCTTCTTTGCCTTTAAACCTGTAATAACTAATCTCAGGCATGTATTTCCATGTTTTACAGTCCACGCACTCCAGCAGGAGGGAGCCTTCATGACGTATTTCTGGCGCGTGCATGATCTTTTGCAAAGTGGACATGCTTCACCCACCTTTTGCTTTGATCTCCTTTCATATTGAGCAATTCTATACGCCATTTATATAACAAAGGCAATACACAAGTTACCACGTATATCATTGGCATTTATTTTGGCCCTTACAAGACTAGTTTTGTTTAAGGAAAGAAACATTTGCATAAACTCAAGGGGCTTTACTATGATCAGCAGTCCTTATCACCATGTTAGATATGGCTAGGTTAGCCTGCAACTTACATCCTCAAAACAGCCCAGTTGAATTAGGCTACTGCTGAGCCCAGGCTAATTAGCCCTGTTCTTCAGCAGGTAGACACACACACTAAGTCCCTGTCTGTGGTAATATAAAGTGGCTTTAAAGTCAGTCCATATGCAATTGATACTCTAAGTTTACCTTATGACTTGCAAAGGGGATTTAGTGTAAACACAAATTAAGCTCAAAGGGAATTTCACCAAAAGTGACCCTATGTTGAATTTAAGGGATAGTTTTGACTACACGGAGGGAAACATATACAGTTTTGTCTGGCACAGTATAAGGAAAAGCACTGACAGTTTTCTGGATGCTAACAAAGTCATCGGAGAAGACTTAGGTCAGCTGATCCTTTGCTGCCTCATTTTACTCATCTGTAAAAAGGAGATAACACTTCTGCTCATCCAGAATAATCTTTTTAATACATATTGTTATCACCCTCAATTCCACAACTATATTCCACCAATATTAGTTAATTTCATATCTGAGCTAAATGAAGAAATGGACACAAAAAGAATCAGTGAATGAGATCTGGAACTCTCGGTAAAGCCAAGACAGCCTGATTAGTGTTCCTCTCTTTCATCAAGGTCATCTGAACAAGATCTTCACATGTACTGCAAAACAGCAACCTGTTTGTAAAGAATGGGAGCTCTTCTCTTAAAAGGCTTTGCAAAAATACGAAGTGGTATTATAGCTAATTACTGTTATTAAGCAAACTGAAATTCAAAATTACGCTGTCAGATAAAGAGTTGTGCAATTGGGTTTCTGGTCATTAAGGCATTTTGTTACCTCTCTCCTATGGAGCCACTGTTCCTTTGGCAAACGTATTTACACAAGCATTTTGATGAGAGAGATTGATTTGTTTCTTTTAAACTTCTAAGTTTTTTGTTTGCCTAGTGCCTTGTAGAATAGACTTCAGTTCTCTAAAATAACTGGAAACATACCTGTTCATAGCAACCTGCATAGTCCAGGAGCAGTGGAAAGAGGAACTGCGTTAGGGTCAAATGTGTGCGATTACAAGCATTCAAGGCATCCTGCCTGTCATGAAGGCAGGATGACTTTGGGAAGGGAATGCAGATTTCACTTATATCTAAATGATGATAGTATGCAACACGTACATACTACGGAGAGAAGTAATGAATAGAGATTAGAAATTAGGAAATGTACAAAACTGGTAAGGGATGCAAAATGGCAGAAGTATAAATACATGGACAGAAGTTTAGCCAGTAAAAGGAGTATATACAGCTACCTTAAGAGTAAAGGGATTTAAGAATAACACCAGTCCATCAACTGATTGCGAAGGTGAAATTGCAAATACACCCAACGTACTTAACTCGATGCAACATGCCAAGTGGTTCAATGATGTTCATATTGACTGTTCTAAAGGGAAAAAAAACCCCAGATGGTATGGTTAGATCAAGGGATGATGAATGTACCAACTACTAGTGTTATCCATTTCAAAATCACCTGGCCCATAAAATGGGTTCCTCAACAGTTTATAAGAGCTAAGCAAAAGGGTATTCAGGTAGTGCATACTGACTTATTATATGTTTTAGAAAACTGGGGAAGTTCCAGAATTAGAAGTATGTTTTGGGGACCAAAAGATGAGCAGATAGTAGCAGGTTTACCTGCCTGCATCCAGGACAAAGTGGTAGAAATACTGATATGAAATTTTACTCAAGAAAAAAATTAAAGGTATTGTAATTAAACTGAATCAACAACAGACTATAGACACCTGATACTTTTAAAGAGATTGCAATCTCAAAGGCAATAATTCCCAACCAGTAAATCTCTATGCAACATCTGAGGCAATTCTGCAAAACGCTTCCACTATTTAGTTGGAAAGATTCATAATCATTGCAGCAAACACTCCATAAATGAACAATGGTCTTCACTGGTCTTAGAGAATAATAATAAATCAGCAACAAATATGAATGTTTTAAGGGTTCAGCCATTTCTATTTTTAAAAATGTGTGAAAAAAAGCAGTAAAATCACTGAATTTGCACATGAAGTCAGTTCAGGTAAGGGTAACCAAAACTGCATAATCTGATAAACTACATATAAAAATCTGCATTTCAAAATATCTAACAACAAAGAGTGTTGCTTTCATCTGTGTGATGCGGAAAAGAAGGGTGAAAAAAACAACCCAAGACAAATCCCTGGAAAAGATCAATGTATTACTGAGTAAGAGCTCAACAATGCCAAAAGAGCCAGTGGAGTCTTTGGAGAGATAGGCTGAGAGATACTTCCCAGGCTTAAAGAACTTATGGAACATTTTTATTTGACTTTCATGTGACTGCATATAGACTATGGCGATTCTGTCATTCATCAATCAAAAAGTTGGTTAGTAACTGGAGGACACTCAAAGGATTGAAGAGCATGCCAAAAAGAACTGAGTAGCTCTGATTAACTGATCATTGGAAAGACGTTTGAAAGGTGCATCCGTCACAGCTGATAAGTGACAGCCCTAGGAAAAGGCATGTGATAATAGAAGTGTTCTACTTAGTGAACAAGAGATTACAGTATCCAACTGGTGGAAATAGAAGCTAGAAAAAGCCAGATAATAAGGTAACAATTTTCATCAGTAAGCATAAATCATCAGAACAACCCACCAAGAGTGGCGATGGATACTCTGCCATTGTAATTTCTTCTCCCCACACATGCACTTCTACTCTGCTTAACAGAAGAAGGAATACACAGACCAGAACAGGCTATCCCAGCCTTATGCCGTCAGAGCTTGGGAACCTTTTCTTACCTGAAAGCTGACACTGCCCACTGGGAGATAGTTTCGATCTTCAAGCATGCTGAGGTACTCTGCCACCAGTGCTGCAGCGTGGACCAGGCACATGGCTGCTTCTGTGTAGCACTTCCTCTTGGTGTGCTTCTCTGCCATGTTCTGCAGCCAAGTCAGCCTCAGGTCGGGTGAGGTCTGGTATCCTTTGGCAATTCTAACAACACAGGGCAGAAAGGAGGTGTGAGCGATCACTTCTTCTCCAGTAACAGAAAGAACCTTTATAATTCCGCACCTGGGCTAAATGGAAGGAGACATCTGTCTTTATTCTGTACAGTTCACTAAGCACAGGGCAAAAGAAATGGTTAGGCAGGGGCAGGCAGGACACACAGGGGCCACGAGGAGAGTAAAACTGCTGAACTCGAGACTCTTCAGTGTTCATCAGTCCCTGATTCCCATCCTTGCACAAGTCTCTGCCCACCTCCCAGTGGCTCCACTGCAACATGGCCAGTCCTGGGACAGATCAGCTGTGCTAAGGAGGGAATGTACACAAACAGAACGGCTAGAGGGTTTGTCCATAGCTTGTCCCTAAAACACACAGTTCTTGTGCTCACCTCACTGCAGAATTTCCTCAGTAGCAAACCTAAATGTATTCACCTGTACATGAGATCCATAAGCATCTCCGGATCTTCCTGAAACTCCCTCATTTTCACTGTATCTGACAGGATGCTGTTCAGATTACACAGCAGCTCCTCCACCTGCAGTAATACAAAGACCAACATGCATTTCTCAGGTGTTTATTTTTTCCCTTCTAGAAAAAGAAAAACATCTGCACCAGACTGTTACTGTCTTTAAGTTCCTCTTACCCAAGCAAATGTCAGGATGGTGAACTGCTACAAAGTTATGTTTTTCCAACTCTAATCAATGCAGCAAAGACTGCTAGCATAGCAAATCTTATACACACATTTTCATTTATAAAAATGAGCTGGAATGCTTTTATCTGTATATTTCTGAATGAAAAAAATCAAACTTGTGTGCTAATGATCAGCTTTAGTTGATCTGTGGAATTTCTTAAGAGTTTATTCTATGGAATGATGTCCTCCACTTCTTCCCTACTTACTGGTGTGTTAGAAATAAACTCATGCAATAATCCCTGCATCCTTATTTTCATTGCTTTGGAAGATCAAGATCTTGGACTTGCTCCAAGCACATTCCTATGTGAAAATTCCTAATAAAAGCCACAGATGTCATAAAAGATTTGACCTGAACGGGAAATGGAGTTGCCTGCATATCCATATCTTCCTCTGCGTAGGCTAGGATAGTTCGTAAGGATCGTCGAAGGAATTCCTCATTAAAGTCAGGTGATTTGCCAACCAGAGAGGCTAGTGACATGGTCACCTGCATCTTCACTCTTGAAAAATTCTTTCAGAAGAAAAAACAAAAACATGAGAGAATGATGGCGGCACTGCACCATGCATATCAGTTCACATATCTCTGCCTAGTGTACAAAGCAAACCCGCTTTCTCCTGCCCACACCGAGTGTGTTAAACTCACCGCTCACACAGTGGCCTCTGGTGCATCAAAGCCAGTCGTGTTTTACCTGGTTAAGCCAAAGTTCCCTAATTCTGACATGTCTGTACTTCGGGGCAAGAATATTCCTTGGAATACGTACAGGGAAGCACCTCTTTCCACCCTCTGCACAGGACAATGGGTGTGTAAATAAAGCCACCCACAGAGGCGAAGAAGAGGAAGCAGGACTGGGAAAACATTCTGTAAACAAGTCTGGGAAGCAAACGGCCTCTGAGGGCTTCACGTGGTGATGCACTACACCTTGCTGACCATGGTATCCGAGAGGCACGTTTTCCTCCTGCAAAGCCAGGAGTTTTTACATATTCAAGGCTTTTAAAGTAACAACTAGGGAAGAAAATGCTGTCCAAGATCAGATACCATCCAAAATGCTAATGTATGTCCTTTTGTGATAGGACATTGTAAACCTACATGCATAACATTCATATTTTGCTCCGTTATGTGTGGTAAGAATCAGAGCCTACTCCTGAGACCAAAGGGCCAATGAAGAAGTCCCATTAATACAAGCATACAGTAGTTCTACTGAGGTTGCAATTGCATTAGAATAGAACTAGTTTAAGTTTAAGTGATTTTGACAAAGGAATGGGGAAAAACCCAAAGTTGATATGAAGAGTGTTGCTTGTGCATTGTATAGTCCTTTCTATCAGAGGCCTAACACTGTTCCATTTGAAGATGCATTTACAGATGTTGCAGAAGAAGTCATATTTTCTGAAGAAAATAAGAAATAATAATAAAAACTAATTTCCCCCTACACCTCTAGCACCTCTTCTGGCTCAAAGGTGTGAAACAGCGTAACATATGACTGTATTACGTGCGTATGACTATTTATGTACATTCCATTTGATATCACAACTTCATTTTCAGTTTCAATGGATCACAAAAAAAAGTGGCACAAAACATACTGCTTTTCTCAAAATCTTACACTAGTAGAGCTGAAGCTGTATCTCATGAGGAGATAGAGAGTGCCACAGGCTTGAGTCCGTGTAATATCTATGCTGCTGCTGCAGTGATGGAGAACTCTTTGACACAGGTCAGCACATTGTTCAACCTCCTCTTCAAACAGGAAATCTCCAAACTAAGAGACATAGATAAGAAAATTTTCATTACTTTGATTTCTGGCCATTAAAACATCATTACCCTAGTGTGCAAAAATCACAGGATTCAGACAAAGACTAAAGTTTGAAAAAATTACATTTCATACCTTTTTTTATTTGGACTTCTGATTCCTGTGATGCTATAGGTTCTATTTTCAAGCTTTTCTACAGAGAAGGGTTTGAAAATAGTCTTTGTTTTTAGAAAAAGAGTGGCAGAAAGAGAGAGAATAAAAAAATTTCTCCACGTCCCATGGCTTTTGGAGCTTTCGAAAACATCTGATATTACAAAATTCTTAGAAGCGTGGAGAGTTGCTCTTTTCAGAATATATAACTGTTGATGAAATACGCAAATACTTCCTTAAGCATAAGGAGCAATTACTAGCTTTTTGTGTCAATGCTCTACCCTTCTCCAGTCCTCCAGCGTGTTCTTCCTCCTATGGTGTGCCACAAAACTTCCATTGCCCAGCTTTCATGCCAGACCCTGCTTTACAGCGTCTCCACAATGCACCTAGCAGACAATAAACCCAAGGAGCAGGACGTCTGTCCTAAGAAACGCTCACTGTAGACAGCCCAGATGCATCAGTGCTGTATACACATACACAGGACTGATACAGGTGTGTGAGCAGAACACAGGGTATTATTTTCCATTTGCAGGCCCATTTCCCAGTTCTCAACCTTTTTTCACTCCATTATCTCACGGTTTTATGTCTGATTTATATTACAAGCCTGCTGGCACAGGGTTCTATAATTTTTATTTGTAAAATGACATCTATATATCTACAGTGTAATAGAAATAATTGGAATGATTGCTTCATAAAATACAGAACTGAGTCAGTTTAACTAGAAGACCTATTTCAATGAGAATAACAACTGCTTCACAAAATTCATTATTGTAATTGGAAGCTAGCTTTCAAAGATAAAGTACAATGAAAACATAATTATGAGTTTCATAACTACTCAGATATCTACCCTGTAATTACGCTTTGTCAGCCAATCTGCATTTAACAGCAGACAGGCATTAATTGGACAGGAGGATCCTGTTTGTTATTTGCATCTTAGAACAGTTTAGTGGAAAAAAGATTTCATGCATTTTTCCTTTGCTTTTCTTTGTAGGAGAATAAATCTTAAACAAATTTTAGAGAGTTCTCATGAAACACGTAACCCATTATGACCTGTATAATAAAAATGTTGTGTCAAATTCTGTCCTCATACTCATTTTGAAATATTTTTTTTTAAATTGGTGATACAGAAATGAGAGATTAGGATTTGTTTCAGGCAGAAGATGAAATCTGTCAACATCTTAAAGTCTACTCAGAGTTTTGGAACCTATCTTAGAAGTAGAAACCTAGAATGATCCCCCTGATCTCTGATGAGTTAGCTTTGATTTCTCTGCTGCCCAACTGATTGGAAACTAGTTCTGATGATACAATAATTTAAACTCGACTTTATGGAATCTGTGCAATTCTTGGCATTCAGATTCCTAATTAAAATCAGAATGTATTTGAAATATAATGGGTGGAATGTTTTACCTTTTTATTAATAATTCTTCCATATTTAAGAGTAGATGCTAAACCCACAAGATTATTCAGATTTGGTTATTCCATCTTGTATGGTCAATGAAATAACCTTACACAGCTGTACAAGAGCTGTACAAGTAACATCCCTATAGATACGCATTTGTATTTACATATGCAAAACATATTTAATGAATGCCAAGGGAAAAGTAGTGAGCGAATGCACACAGCTCTGCTCTAGAAATGCTGCTCTAATAAATTTATTGGAAGCATGAAAACAGAAGTATGTCAAGAGCATACCTTAGCAATGAGTGCTCTGAGTGTAGCAAAACAATGAGTCAGGTAAGTGGTGCTCTGGTCACAGCCAAGAGAATTTACCAGGACCTTCAAAACTCCTCCCAAAAGATTGTCTCTGCACTCTGCTGCAAAGCTTGCCTACACATGGAGGAGAAAACCAACAATAACAATATGAGGTAATTCAACAACAAACTAGCACATAAGAACTGAAGTTCTGCTCTCCTGTCCAGGAGACACACCCAGGAGTTTAGAGATTGCAGTTTTTTCATTTATTAACATCTGCTTTAGAGGAATTTCAAGACACTTTCGTAGTGATCAGGAAGGCAGAGGGGAAAACTTCCTAAACATTTCTCAGTATCTGCAGAACCTTCAATGCATTTTTAAGCTCAGACAGCTTCTGCAATGACTCTTGCAGCTCTGTCCACCTTCTGTCCAATCCTTCATATACCTCGGATCAGAAAGTGATCCTCCGGTAGGCAAGCACCGTCCTTCCCCTCGCCCCCTCATGCTCTGATTTCCTGGGGATATAGTCTAAATAGGCATAACAGTATGCTCTGATCCAACCCACAACCCAGATAGTGGGGAGACGAGATGCTGTAAGTGGTGCCAAGCAAAAATCATGCCCAGTACTACAAGAGCCTAGTAGGTAAATGTTTTTCTACTAACAGGTTTTCAAGAACAAAGTTTTTTCCTCACTATCTGTGAATATGCACATTGCTCCAACAGTAGCATTCCCATACCCATGAATCTGGAGTGTCTCTCCTAAACTAGGAGACCATGTTTAAGCAAAGTCAACTATCATGGTTCCACTGCTGTCGAAGAACCTGTGAAATTTTACTGCATCTGACTCCTACAAGTTAAGTAAGTTCTGCACGTTACATTGCTCTAGGGAAGCAAATATCTTTTTGGAAGGACTCCATGCAGGTGGAAGATACCTTCCTGCACTGAGCACGCTGTGGGAGTCAAGGTTTAATCCTTTTCTCACAGGATCATACACGCAAGTATGACCAGAGGCCACCCAACAGTCCAGTTCCAAATTACTAATATCTTCAGATACATTCCTAGCATAAATGGAGATTTTTCTTCCCTCATCCTCTGCAAACTCCCAGATCATAGTAAGACAGTGAAAATTACTTCCAGCAATATCTACAGAAAACAAGGTGGTAGATTTCCCTTTCATTCACAGTAGTGCAATACCCTACAGTAGAAGGGGCTTGTGGCAACAGCATAAGGCAGGCAGCAATTTCCACTTTTGGGTTCATTCTTCTTTATCTTTTTTCCCCTTCAATATTATATGAGTTTACAGAAGATCTTTAAGCAAAACGTTTTGCACTGCCTAAGAGACAAAAGGAGAAATGATTCTTGCTTCCACTGGCTTCTGATTAGTACCAAGCTCGCTCTGCTGTTTCCCACCTGGATGATGTTCTCTTGCATATCGAGAATGATCAGGTTAGCTTCAGTTGCCAGGTTTCCACTGATCAGAGCTTCTTGATCTAGTTCAGCTTTTGTCCTGCAAAAAGGAGTTTTAAGAAAGCATGCAGAGCGTCCCCCAAGAGTTAGACAGTCTGCTGTTTAAACAAAGCTGAAATACAAATGATACCATTCTGAATGATCCCGTAAGAGGAAACAATGAAAATACTGTTCAGAGGGAGTTCTTAAGAACTACTGAGTCAAACGAGGAGAGCTGTTATTGTAGAACAGAATTCCCAAAGGAGACACCTGAAAACTAGGCCTATGGATAGTTCAAATAGATGCTTCTGCTTCCTTAATAGCAATCTGTGTAAAGGCTACTCTTCCCCCAATATCATGCTCGATTGTTCAATAAGCTATGCAGTAATTTCTGAGTGCATTGCCTGTAGCAGGACACCAAAACCCAAAATGGAATAAAAGGCAACTGGTTTAACACTTCCAGAAAAAAAGTAACATCAGGCTTGGGCGAAGGGGAAACTGCTCCAATGCCATAGCAGCAGTGTTTAAGACAGGTAATTTAAAATGTTGATTTTGAGACTGTTGACAACGTAAGACAGCAGGTCCAACAGCTGTGGGGTTAATACAGCTGTGCCACAGGCCACTTAAGAGAGGACTGAAACATGTATAAAAGACAGAAGGTGGTAGTAAGGTGATGCTCATTTAGTTGAAACTTAAAGACGGCGTCAGGAACACAGCTCCTCTGCAGCTGAATGCTCTGACCATAGGTACAGCTCCTAACATAAGTGTATTTTCAGACATCTCTTCTATGCCAAAACACACAGAGGAAGCTTTGTTCTTTTCCCTAAACTGCTCAAAAAAGGGCTGTTTCATGGCCAGAAGCTGCTGAGTAGAGCTTGAGATTAGAGCTGCTTTGACTTGGGACAAAGTTCCTGCCGTGCATTTCTGTGGCTGGAGCAACACCTTTACAATCACACTTCTGAGTGACTTCAAAATCTGTAGCTTTTCTGCCATCTTCACCTATCTTTTCTGCCCAGTGGAGTCTTGCCCAAAAAGAAAACCAGGAAAGTAAAGAGCCATCCTTTGGGCCCAGATAGTTCTAGGGACAAATAAGAAAGGAAGTCAGGGCAGTCATATGGTTATTAACGACAATGATTCAAAGCAATGAAGAACAGAAGGGTCTGCCAAAAGGCTGGTGCTGTAATCAAGCCAGGGATCGCCAAATATGAGTAAGAACTGAACAAGTTAAGCAAACAGCATAGCTGTTTGAACCATTGCCAGCAATTATCCTTGCACATTAAACATGCTGACTGGATCCTCTCTGACACCACACTTGGCTTATAACTACAACTACAATGCCAAAGCATGCTGGACTCAAGGAGACGCAGGCTGAGCGAGGCAACCTGTCCGAACCTGCTGTGCCACGTACTACCTGCAAACACATTACTTATGGGACATATACACCAAAGGGATCCACAGAGCAAAGATCTCGCATGTCACAGTGGTGAAGGCTTGGTAAAACAGAAAGGCCTGGACAGCGTGCAGAGTTTTACTCATGTAACTAGAACTTTTAGTTTAAGTGGTTTAACTGAACTACTGCAAAGAGATATTGTAGAGCTGCTGCTTGAGGACTGTTTTATTCTGATTTCAATGAAACTGGCTTGGAGAAAGCAAGCTACTTTCCGGGCAAAACAAGAACCTCCACACCAGACTTGCACCTCTTCCGATCTAGCACAGAAAGTGGGAGGATTCTTTTTGTAAAGTTTGGAAAAATTCCAAATTAATAACCTTGTGTTAAAAAATGTATGTGATAATCATGGGTGAGTTCTAGGCTACAACAATGTAGTTACTGCATAGCACAAGCCAGTGTTCTCAGTTCAAATTAATAAATTCACATGGGAGCTCACAGCAGCTGGACTGGTGAGAGGCCACAGTCTTTTATCTGACATACAGTGACCTGTTTAGACAGTCAAAAATCAAGCAAGTACCTACAAACAAATGACACATCTTTAGGGAAAAGCAAAAAGTTCCATGCTTACAGAAACTTAGCGTGTACCACATGAAAATGCTCCTAGTAATGTAAATCATTCCCAAAAATATAGTCTTCCATAAACCTAGACACTGACTTGTCTACTACAATATAGTGCTGATAAGGTGAAATGTACTGAGGCACAGAATCATAGAATGGTTTAGTATGGAAGAGACCTTAAAGTCATCTAGTTCCAACCGCCCTGCCGTGGGCAAGGACATCTCCCATTAGACCTCATAACTTAAAACCTGCAACAAGAAAAATACTCACTACAGAATCATCTTCCCCTACTGCTGCCAACAACTCCTCTCACTTTTAACACAGCACGTCAAACCCAGCTCAACTGATTTTATGTGGCAAAACTTACACCACAGTACTGTATACAGCGAGGAGCCACAGTAACACCAAAATAGCTGTCACAGAAAGCCCCTGTGGAGTATGTGATACAACTTGTATCAATAACTAGTGTTTGCCACATTGCTAATCAGAAGAAAAAAATGTGTACGTAACTATTTAAACTTCTCATTCAAGTATTGGTGATCTCTTTGTTGTGTCATAGCAACAGCTGACTACTACTACTACTACTACATAAACATTTTCTATTTCTTTCTCTTTGACAGAAGAGGGAAAGGAATGCAACTGCTGATTTTGTAATAAAACATCCTAGGAGAAAGAAAAAAACATAAAAAACCCAAACAGCTTGGTTCTAATAAAAGCAATATATATTTATTAAATGCCTTACTTATCTTGTCTCTCATTTGCCTGCCGCCAGTGAGTCTGCTCCTTTCTCCAGCGCAGGTTTTCATTTACCCCTGCTGATCTGTCATTCCCTGAAAGTGCAACATATATCAGTGAGATTAAAGCAAAAGGGGACACCTGAATTCTGATAGCTCATTGAAAGAAGGAGATACATGTCTGTAGCAGTTTGTCAGAATTAAAACCACTCAACTTTGCAGCCTCAGGGCTCTAGTAAAAGGACAGGACCCCATCGTTTTTTTCATCTAGGATTTTTAGAACATTAGCTTGCTTACAGAAGTCTTCAAAGGCCTAAACAGAAATGATTCAATTTATTAAATGAAACAACCTATCTTGCTATGAACAATTTGTTCTTACTGATAGTTTTGACCATTTCTCGGCTCTGGATTAGACGCTAACACAATTTCTCAGAATGTCTTAGAACTCCTTACTTGAGCTCATATTCTTCTCCTGAGAAGAGCTCAGTCCTAGCTACACCTTGGATAGTTGAAAGCTAATGATATTTTTGTCCACAGCAAAACCAAGAAAGGTCTGCAAGGGAAAGGATTATGGGTGAAAAATATAAGAATGAAAATGGGGAGCGTGTGCGTAAAACCCAACAAACTTGTTTATGTCTACAAGCTTTTGATATTCTCTCAAAAGACATAGGGGGATTGGGGGTATGAAGTACCAGCTGGTATTCTGCAGCGCTTCATCATTTCTCCTCTGGCTCCTTCACCTCTCAGTAAAGCCTCTTCTAAGCGGGCCTTAACGTCTCGTGACTTCTGGAGTGCTTGGGTGCTAACTTTATCTGAGCTTTGTTTGCCCTGAAAGTAAAGTCAAAGCAATCAACACCAATGCCTCCATCTTTGGACATGAGTCCAAATTATACCTCCAGAACCAGACACAACAGGAGAGACCTGTAGATGGGGCAAAAAGCAATGAATATGATTGACTAACATATAAAGGCTAATAAAATTTTGCAGATGAGGAAAGAGGTAGCATACGTACTGCTAATAAACAGAAATATGTATCTCAGTGCTACAAAGAGAAAAATTGACGTTCAGAGGTTATTTGATCCATTTCAGACAGACCCTGTCAGAGAGGGGAGTCCTGACATCCAGTCTCAGCTCTTAAATAAGGGTTATCTACTAAAATCTTACTTTGAAATAGGTAGAGCATAAGGAGAACAGCTCCAGTGTTTACAGGAGCTGTCATTATATTGCCCACCAAAACCAGCCCCCAAATCCCCAGGAAACCGAAAATAATGCCTCATAGGACTTCCTCAAAGTTTTTGGCTGTGCTTTGCTTGAAGGCTAGTGTGAGTTATTTTATCGTAATTAATTTGTCCATTTGTAGCACAGGTTAGACAAGAGCCAATTTAACAATTGTCAATAACAAATTACCCCTGGACAGCTGGAAGGTAAGGTTAAAAATAAGAAATGAAAACAGGACAACAAAATCAGGCCGTATTTCACTTTACCTTATACTCAAAGCATGATACACAAATGAAAAGGAGGTCTAAAATCCTGTTCAACTGCATGGATGGAAGGTCTGCAACCCATTTCTGTATTAGATTCTGATCAGCATTTTTCATGATCCAGAGGAAACAGATGAGAAGGTTGCGAGTTGTATCAGGACCTAATGTGGCACTTTGTCTGTAGGGCTAGGACCAGATAAAGTAGATGTCAGTTGAAAGAAGACAAAGAAGAGGGAGGTCATTCAGGTGAAGTAATGCTATTTGAATTTCAATGAAATCAAATCTGATTTCAGGACTGAACTTCAGTAAGTTTAACCTCTCCCAGGTTATACTGATTGTATTTTTCAAATATATGTGTGTGTTAACTAGTGACAGGACCAGTTGTATGCATGTGAAAGTCAGAAGCACAAGAGCACTGTTTGCTAGAGGCTTGTATTTTAATTTCCTTAGAAAAATGTAGAAAAAGATTCTATAACTGTTTGGTCCCCTCTTGCCACACAGTTGCATCAGCAAAATTATATAGAAAATAAAAACCATCATGAAGAAAGAGACAGAGAGAGAAGAAGAAGAAACTTGAGTCCTAGATCCATGGATTCAGGTGAGACTGGGACTGGGAGGAAGTGGGGGAGTCATCATGGTATTCACTGATCTGGAAATGAGTCTACGTTGGGTGTGGAAACAGAAAGAGGCATGTGGGGGGAAAAGTGGAACTACTTATGGTAAAAAAGTAATTAAGAGACTAGAAGAGAAGAGGAGGAGATGACAGGAGGAATATGAAGCATTCTTTGGGGCTGGAGGAGACAAGAATGCAGTTTCTCGTGACTGTAGTTATTAGTCGCAAAAAAGGGTAACGGGAGAAGACAAAGAAAGAGGAAAACAGATACAAGAAAGGAGACTGGCAGAGAACGGGACATACCAGAGACACCAGAGATATTCCAGAGCTCCTGAGGTTGAATTGATTCCCTGCAATGGCAAGGGCCACGTTTTGATTGATTGCACCTGCAGAGTCTTGTTCTTCTTCCGTGTTTCCTGTGCGTCCCTTTCCACCACGGGCATCTGAAACTAGATTTGAAATATCCCATTGGAATTTCAGAAGCAATACAGTTGTTGCCACTCACATATCCCAGTCTTCCATTGGGCTGTAACCTAACAAAACCATTGGCACCTCCATACCCGAGACTGTTGGTCTGGCTGATATACTGAGGAGTGAAAGAGATGCAGCATTAGCAAGACAGATTGCAGCCATCTGCAAAGGCCGCCAAATTGTTCAAATAAACACAGGGAAAAGAGGTGTGTCCAATGAGCTACAGGTGTTCAGAGAAGCCAAAGTAAAAGCAAAGGCAGTAGCAAATGTGAGATTGTCTCTGAAGTTCAAAGCTGAGCCAGTGCTTCATAAGACTTGGAACCATCCAGCTCCAGTCCATTTCAGGCAAGAGGATCAGTGCAGAAGCCACAAGGATTTGGAGATATTCAACAAAGTAGGTAAGTCTACTAACAGCTGACAGAGATAGTATTTCCTGCTGGCTAAAGAACAAGTTTAATTTCAGGCATCTAGCTGCTTCTATTCCCTGATAGTTCTTGACATCACTTTGAGCAAATATTTATACCTAATTGTGTAAAAATCTCCTCTGATTCTGACTGTCTATTTAGTGTTTTGCAAGTCCTGTTTTCCAGAGAAGCTGAGTGAGCAGCCAGTCCCAGTGTGTTCAGAACAAGGTCAACAGCCTCTTGTGACAGATACTCAAAAAAGACACTCTAAAACCTAGCCATACTGGTACACCTGGGCTTCCTCTTAATGTCTCCTTTTCATCTGTGATATAAGAATAATACTTACATTAGAAGAATGGGGTGAGATCTGATTATCCAATGTATAATAAATACTTTCACCCTCTTAGACTGAAAAAGCTAAATAATACTTTCATAGTATTAATTTTTTTTGTCCAGACATCTAAGTGCAAAATATTTTCAGAACCAGTGACAAAAGTATGTTCTTCAAAGATTACACCTTTTTTTTCTTTATAGCCTTTATTTTATTTATGGGAGAGAAATGTAGTTTTCCAAGGAGTAGAGACCTACTATTTTACGAAAATAAGTGAAATAGCTACTTTCAGCAGTATTTTATGAACACACATGTAGCAAAATGCAAGGAAACAGCTCAGACAATGTTGTTTCAAAAGGCTTGATAATATAGAGCAAAGTTTATAGTTGTAACAGATGCTAAAAATATATTTCCTGTGTGATGATTACCTTTGTCCAAGATTAATTTTGGTATCATGTTAGTAGCACAAAAGAGCAATAGAAAAAGGTTGAAAGAAAACAATCCAATTTCTTTAATTGTGATGTAACACAATGTCACTATCACTCTAGTTTTCTTCCCCACTGTCTGTTAAACCTATAGGTATCTCAGTATTTCTTGCAGATCTTGCAGGCTTTATTTGCAGGATCATAATATTTACACTAAGATATAGACAGGAGTACTTACAGATACATCTCTGGTCTATCACTTGCTCATGAAGTAAGGACACTGAAGTTTTTCCTGTCTTTAAAAAGCCAGTTGACTTCTAAGTAAAGAAATATTTAACCTTAACAGACTGTGGGGAATTTCTGCACTTAGCACAATCTCTTTTACGTTTAATAGGTTGTTTAGACAAGTCACTCTAAGAAGCTGAAAAATACAAAGGGATAAAGGTCTTACTTGTAAAATCATGGAGTTGAGGCAGTGAATCCAAAATGATACCAACCAAAGGGAGGTAGAGAGCTGCAATTTTAATCTTCACCTCTTTTTTGGAGCAACGTGGGTCTAGGTCATGACAACTCAGCAGGCTAAGGATAGCACTGACAGCTTTTCTTTGCACCTTGCTAATCCTGTTAACACAAAGCCCATCCACAAGCTCCATTAATGGGTCATGCACAAATTATTTATAAATGAAAGATATAAGAAACAGAGTGGAGGTGAAAGAACCAATTAATACACCAATATTCATTAGACGATCTCTTCCATTCTGAGCAGAGACTCATGTTCCCTGCAAAAGATAGCTATCTTACATCTCCAACCTACTTCACCACAATCAGGGAGCACCCAAATCTTTTAAACTCCCCACAGAAATTGGTGGGGAGAGGTGCTTAAAGAAAAGCATCAGACTCTGCTGCTGATCAGCAGCTTTGCATCAGCCAAAGTTTAGCTAAACTCTAAGGTCAGCAAAGGTCAGACAAAGGCAGAGGTGTTTTAGAGAGAAGAGCAACTGAAAATTTAAGTTGTGTTCTCAATTGTTGTGTTTAGCCAATGCTACCAAAACAATTAGTATATTTTTATTCATTAGGACCAACATACTGCAGATAAAACAATGACTGAGTTATTTCTAAGTGACGGAGTGACTCACTGAAGAGAGTGGGGGAAACAGAACTGCCCTGGAACCAAACTGACCTTGCCAAGAGTAATTGTGCCACTCGATCCCATTCTAAAAACTGCAAAATGGGATACTCACCCCTCACAGTCTGTATCCAGCGCTGCTGCTAATTCAGTGAAAAGTAAGCCGGTCAGAAAGTGCTGCTGACGGTATTCAGCTGAGAGGTCAAACATACCAGCGATTTTCTGGTCCTGGAAACTAGAGCAGGAGCTAGAGTTCTGCAGAAGTATATGAGAAGTGTTAAAGAATGATCACTGAAATCAAAGTTTCTTAAAGAGTTCATGTAGCTAACAAAATCCCTACCAGAGGAAAAGCACAGACTTTGAAAGAAGGTTGGACATTTTGGAGGAAAACACCTGAGTGTGAAATAAAAAGCATCTAGTTCCAAATGAGTTGCTTGCTAGCAGGCAATCTCATTCTTTCCATTCTGGTCAAGCAATTAATTTGACATTTTTTGAGATGTAAAATTCCTACCCTGTATTCTTTAGTTTGAACAGGACACAAAGTCAGAATTTTCTCCATGTTTACAACTCTTCACATTGTTCTTACTGTTGCAGAGCAGCCATCAGGCATTGTAAAGCAAGCGGCTGCCCCTACATTAAAAGGGACCTTGGTGTCAGAAACACTGTACTGTGCTTTCTTCAGCATCCATGATATCTAGCAGGGAAGTAAGGTCAGGAAAGACGTGTGAACAGTGTTTCCTTTCACCCTGGAAATCCTTGGCTGAGCTTGCTGGCAGCTAGCATAATTTAGAGCTGCCTTCAAACTGCTGTAACTTACAGCTATGACTGATATACAGCCAACCCAGGAATGGAAAGTTGCTGCTATATATGTGTTGTGAACTTCTTAGCTTCTTCACTCTCCAGCTGTGCCACAGGTCACCTGGAATGTTTTTGTCCCCTGATCGGGTGAGCATAAGTCTTAGACACTATTCCCCAGTGCAGCTACTGGGGTTTATGAGTCCAAATTTTGCTTTTAATTTATATTCTTTAATGTTCTTTTCCAATATTTCTGTCTGTCACCTGGGAATAGTGCCAGAAAACAAACACATGAAGTAGCAGTATACCTCACTGTGGCAGCTGTCTTCCAGCATACTGGATCAAATGAAACTTGTTTCTCTGAGTAGGCCCATATTTTGGATCCACATACTTAAACCCACTCCCATTTCAACCTCAAGCAGACAGGCATTGGCTATACTGTGTTTGTGTGGATAAACATTGAAGCGTAGAGCACTCAGTTAAGTGAATTTGGCTTCTCTCCAAGAATTCCAAAAGATTTATTCACAAGGCCACATTTCTTACTGAAAATCTAACTCTAGCTGGGCAGGACTCCTGCAGACAGATCAAAATTACTGCAAGGGTGGTCAGCTAACGTATTAAATCATCCAAGGGCCACAAAAGCCTTATTGATTTGCACAGGTTGCACTTACCAGGTTAATCCTAAAGAAGAAAAAAGAGTTGATGATGTTGCTTGAAGGAAAGAATGATTAAACTGGTGTCTGCCCAGTTATGACTTGCTAGAACTAGTTGCAAGAGCTATGCTGACTTCCTTTTTTCCCCATAAGCAGAAGACTCCTATTTTTAGTTCTTTGGCATCCAGGATTAGCGTTAAGCAAAACTATCGGGAAATCCTGACTCTAGGACATTCATGCTTTACTTTTAAGATCAGAAAAGTCTTCAAGAAACATTATTTACTACTATTAACCTGTCAGAACCCTGAAGGTATGGGATATGGCACATCTTAGCATCCAACCAATTCTTTGTCAATAACACTTGAAAAAGAAACCGTGAATTTGAACTGCTCCGTAACTCAGAGTGGTTTTGTACCTTCTACCACTCTTAGCTTCAGTTCCATTCCCCTGCACCCAAGAACTGTGGGGCATTATGGGGCATTGCACTGAAATGCTTCACCGCAGTCCTCACCGGTAGCACAGGCAGGCTAATAGCCCTTGTTAGGGTCTGCCCCATGGTAAAAGCAAGATACCATCTAAATAGAATGTAGAGGAGAAGAACACAAGGCTGGCAAAATAGTGTGTGGTGTGCCAGACAACAATTTCTTTATTGAATGTGTTTGTGAACTCCATGCCCAGGATGATGGATGGGAGGTCATGACAATGAGAAAGCTGTGTCAGTATCACATTAAGTCTGGGAAAATGTGCATGTACTGGGAATAACATCTTGGGAGAAATGACAAGTGATGAGGAGGAACCTTCAGAAAAAACGTGTGGAGAGGTCTGGTCAGGATACCTGAGTGTTTCCACACAGAATATCATAAAGTTCAAATAAAAGGACAGTTCAAACACTGTCCAGAAAATACAGAGAAATCTTTGGCAAAGTCATAGCATCATCTGTACCACTGGGCTGGGGAGCCACCCAGAACAAAGAATGCTGCTACTTGAAAAGAAAAGCATGATAATCCTGCTCTGAATGACGCTAAGGCTCAACAGAAATTCAGGATCCCAGGATATTGAAAATCACAGTGTTTTAGTCACTAACTTACATAGTGGTAGCCTCAACATCCATATGGAGAAGAAGAAGTTTAGCTAGAACACAAATGAACAGAAAGTTCGCTGTGCAGTGCTGCCATGATTGTCCAAAAAAGATATTGAAACACGTATTTGTGGTTGTGTATGTATGGGATACATCTGTGCCTGTAAATCAGCCTTCAGAGCCATGTTCCTTTTAGACATTATATGTCTGCCTTAAAAGTCTGCCTGCGTGTTTCTAGAGGGGCACATATCTTTGTTATGTTAAGTTGTAACTTGTGTAGATGTAGTTTTGCAGGAGTACTCCCCCAGTCTTTATTCTTCTGACCCTTTTCTTTCAAGAGGGATGTTGTTCTCCCTGGTCCAACAGTGGCTAATTCTGACCAAGAACAACGTTAAGGCTTTCTCTACATGTGTGCTTCATGTAACATTCATGCAATACTGTCTAATGGATGCCTACCTGGGAAGATAAGGAGGGGGAGGGGGATGCTGGAGCAGATGCGGAGGTCATGAAGAAGAGGTTCAGATTGAGGTAGTTCTCATGGCTGCAGAGAATTCTCAAGAACTCCAGTCTCATGGAAATCAGGGTGGAGAGTGAATTCAGCTTGTTTGAGAGCTAGAAAAGCAAACCAAAAAAGTGTCATGTGATAGGCATGCGCTATTAAAATTACCATGCAGTGAAATATCCTGCTTCCTGAAACAGAAATACACAAATTGTCCAGTACGCATTAAAATGCTCCCTAGTTCCCTGTACTTAACTAGTTACCATCCATTAGCTGCTCTTTGTTTGGCAGCGGTGGTGTCTCTCTCCCCACTCCCCACCTGAGTTACCAACTTCCCAAGAGACAATCAATTGTGGGGATTTTTTTTCCGTCCCAAAAGAAAAACATACAATATTTTTTCCCTTTTGCGTAACACAAAGATCAAAAGATGAGTCTGTGGAAAACTCATAAAAAGTTCTGCTAGGCAACACAGAGCATCAGTGGTCTTGTCATTTCCCTTCAAATCAGTGATGATATCAGTGGAGTATTGCACATACTATAGGAAAGTGGGTTGGTAGCCACCTTGCATTCTCCTACTTACCATCACCTGACAGAGGGCCTTCCTTTGGCAGAAAAAATACAGCAGGTGTATCAGGTTACAAAACAGAAGGAAAACTTCGCCCTTCAAATACAACTAATGATTTCATGACAACATCCTGCATCATCTTTAATTTTGGGAGGCTTGTAAAGCAAGAAGACACAGATGGATCATTTTGATAGAACCCCCCAAATGGAAATACTGTCTATCACATCAGTGCACTGGAAGTGTCGGAGACCAAAAGCTGCTCTGTATGGTCTGCAGACCCTGCTGCTAACGGATGTAAAAAAGTAAGGGAAGAAAAGCGGCTCCATGGGTGTCCTACAGCAGTGCAAGGCATGACATTTCTAAGAGAGTCTTAAGCTCCACTGAATTTTTTTCTGCAGACCACAAATCAAAAGAGGTTTAAAGTCTCTGCATATGCAATAGGAAATATACCTGGCTCTTTAATACAACTCAAAGGATCTTGATGGATAAATGAATCAAACAGAACAGAACACCGGACTGGCCGTAAGCCAAATGTGATCCCAATCATGCATTGTGCCTACCTGATTACAGTAATGTTTGATGAGATTGAACACAAATCCTCGGTCCATTAAAGAAAGAAGATCATACAAGAAAAATGCCAGGCTGATATTAATTTTTTCTGCTTGCTCACTTTCCTTTAAAAAAAATGGGGGAAAAAAGGAATTGCAGATATGATATATGAAACTTACACAATGGTTGAAGAAGACCTTTTAGAATCATTAGAAGATAGTGTAGGAGACAGCTCCCAGAACCGTCTTGTGGACAGGATTATTTCAGTTATCCCATTTTAAGTGCTCTTGATAAAATTATATAGAATCACTCCTGTAAATTATTTTAACTGCTGTAGCTTTCACAAAGGAATATTGCAGGATGAATGAACAAGTTTACCTATGCAAGCCTTTGGGCTGACAACAATTAAATGGAATTTGAGACCTGTTCTGAATTCCCCGTGGGCTGCAATCCTGCATATGCTTTTTTTTTTAATTGAACCTTTAACATTAGAGTATGCTGGTTTAGGCACTTAAAATATAAAATATTCTTTTAAAATATTAATAAAAATATGCACTGGCTCTGCTGATGGAACACCAAGTATTTTGTTTAGAAATTTTAAGTGTAAAACTCATAGTAAAATAATGCTGGTAAGATAAATCTGTGGGTTTTACCATTCAGCAGCTAAGCTCTTACACACTTAGAACTGGCCTGATTACCAGAGACGTGCAGCCCTCAAGTAAAAATCACAAAAAACTTCACATGCCCCCTAAAATAAGGCTACAGTTACTTCAAGCATACCAAATTAAATCGTAAAATCTCAGTAGCATATGTACTTCACCAAGAGGGATTTGTGAAGGTGTTTGAGGGATCTGCACACATTTAATGCTCAGAGCCCTCAGGGGGTTTCACTCAAGACTGACAGAAGAGATGACTGAGAAAAATGTTGCCCCTACTCGTGTCTCTGTCTAGTGAGAACAGGTGTGCAGCACCTCAGGGTGGTTACGATTTAGTTTTTCATTTTTCAACCTTTTTGTTGCTGTTTAGGAATATATACATATATATACATATACTTCCTATGATCTGGAATTTACACAGCAAAACATTTTTCTGCTCTGAAAAGAAAAAAAAAAATTAGGTTTCCACTGCCTTACTGGTTAGGCTAAAATATGACAGACATATATATCATTGTAGAATCCCAGGGTAACTTGACGTGCTCTACCATGTATTGAAACATAGATTATTATTGCTTGGATTTAAAAATCGGGCACACATTACCTACTGCTGCTCTGTACGACTAACCAATGGCCCTAATTCTGCGAACACTGCAGTGGGATTTTCACACATAATCAGGTTCTATACACTCACTCTATCAAAATTGAATTGAATTAACAGCCCATAAACCCCTATGTATTTCTTGTGAGGAAGCCATAAAATACTAATCTCTTGGCAAAACCTACAGTTCTGTTAAAACATTTTTAATGTAACGCATTTTTATTACACAACGTATTTTTAAAAAATGTCACTGACACCTTAAGTAAACATTTCTGTGGAAACAATTTCTCTGCATGTGGCTATCACAGAAGCATACCAAAGGGCAGATCGAAGGGTAAAAAGCTTCAGGAACAACTTCTTGGTGGACAGTGACAATCTCCACCCTCAATTATCTGGTCTCAGCCCTTTCCCAGTTTCTGCTCTTCAACAGAACAGTGGGGCACACATGGAGAAGTGGATCAGGAAACCGAGCTGGGGCAAAAGTGACCCAGCAAGCCAGCTCTCCAGCATGGTCTGCCCTGTGGCAGAGCACACTGCTGGGCTAGCACACTGCATTTGGCAGCTCTGGGGCATGAAAACAAGTCAATTGCAACAACTGAACAAATCTGTGGCCTTAACTTTGTCCATTGGCCAGTGCAGAGTGACACCAGTGGTGTAAGCTGACAGTACTAATGTTAAAATATAAATTACATTGTGTCATTGTTTCAACTTCATAATCTGTTATATCAGTGCAACTTGATAAAATATATCAGGAGAAAGAATTTAACAGGATCTAGGCCTTATTTCTTGTCTTTAATTTTCATGTGGCCAGTGCCTCTTTAAAGAGATCTGGGGTTAGATCACTTGTGAATGAATTTTGCAAACCTCAGGAGGAATACTGCCTTCATATTGCATAGTCCACCACTGTCCGAGAAGTCAAACGTGGAATAAAACATTATGCAGTAGAAATCAGGGTAGCAGGAAAAGCAGATAAAAGGAATGAGCCCTGCTTGGGCTGCTGTTTGATGCCCTGGCTAACCTGGCATAAAGCAGCACTGCCACTGAAAATGGGTGTCCAACCTTTCCTGTCAATGGGATCGGGGACTCCCTCCTGCAGAGGGGCACCGTGCAGACACACCAAGAAGCAGGCTGGGGAGCTGAGCTGAATAAAACAAAACTGTCTGCCAGGGGAGCAGAATGTTGCCCCTTGCACAGCCACAACTCTCACTTAAGGTCCGTGTGAGAATACCGCCTCAGTTTTGGCCTAATTCTAGTGACACTGCTGAAGCTGAAATGGCATTAAATACAGCTCAGTGTAACACACAGTGAGTAGCAAGGATCCATAGTGCTTATTTCTTGCATTTACCTTCTGTGGTTTGACTAAAAGTGCAGCAATCTCTGAGGTAACCACACTAACTATAGTGGTAATATCATCTTTGAAGCGATCGGAGAATCGGCTTCTTCGTGGGTTGTCTTGCTTCTCTATGTTGTGAACGTACTGAGCCATACTCTTTATCTGAAATGCAGAAAAAAAATGTTGAAAAAAGCCCAAACTGGAAGTAAAACTACTGCTTTAAGTTAGCCCATGGGAGTAAGATTCCCTATTTGTTTTTCCCTGAATGTAATGCTGTGATAAATCCTACATGTACTAGCAATGACAACAGAGAATCTAAGACTCAAACACAGACATACACCGATTCCTGTTCATATTCACACAATTGGCTACTCTCAGCACCTGAAATCGGAATCACCCTCCCCAGTCCCTTGCATCTGCAGCTCTGAAATGCTGTTGTTTGCAAATTTTGCCCTTCATGATGATAGACAGGGAGTGACACTTCTTATTTCTTGACCTGCCATTGGGTTCCTTACATACTGCCAGTGGAAATCAGTATGTTTTCTCCACTAACATCCATCGCTACATGGCTCTGTGAAACTGTGAGTTTAGGAAGCCTTGTCACTGCTCCAATGTTCTTAACAAAGTGTAAAAGACGGGAACAGGTATTCACAGAAAAGGCAAGGCTCAGTGTGATGTCTGTCTTTCAGCCTTCTACAAGCTGTGGACCACTGCGCATGTACTTCATGCAGGACTTTGCCATCACAGGCTGTCAGTGGAGAATGGGGGTGAATATGGGGAATTCTTTAGCTGTAATTCTGTTATGTGGGACCTCTCCTTTTCCCATTGTGGCTGAGATCACCACCCAACTGAATCTGTGTCTGGAGTCCCTGCTACATTTCACCATTAACTTACTATAAAATACCAGTGTCCAATCTTACCAGGAGCTCAAAGAAGAACCAGGCATACTTGAAGACAGATTCTCTCACCATGCCCGTGCTCACCACCATCTGCAGTGCCAGCTCCTCATGGAAATGCTAGATAACAAACAAAGAGTGTTGGGAAATAGCTTTTCAATGAACTCACCCTCCAGTTTCAACATCCCCCCTGTTCCCTGTGGGAAACTCCCCTATAGGGAAGAGTCAGCAGCTGGATAGGGAAGTACGGATATCACTGTAGGATGAGAAAGCAGGTTTGACCTGCCAAATGATGTATAACGTTGGTGGCAACCAGACTTTGGGATATATTTCTTGTGGATCCAGAACCCTGGATAACTATAATGGGAAATGTCTTTTATCTATCCTCAGGCCATTGGCGGTGTGCACGACAGGGAGCAGTCATGTTCCCCACTCTCTCCCAAGCATCTCTGTTTAGCAGATCCATGTGTTTTGAGAGAAGGTAGAAGTAAGATCGTCTCTGTGGTGGGAGAGAAGGACACAGCAATAACTACAGCAGAGCTGCGTACAAAGGTTTGTAGTTGGAGACACTACTCTTTGCAGTGAGATCTGACCATAAGATACCCAATCCCAATAATCTCAACTTTTAGGAAACTAAAATCTGGACTAAAAATCTTTTGCAATGTCTATTTTCTATTCCTGAAACAAACAATAAAGCTAATGAGATTCCTAAGCATATTTACATTGAATCGGACATATTAATCCATCCAATATTCAGACTGGGTATAAACCTCTACGCTTTTTGTCAGAAATCACACCAATAAACAGGAGTAAGAACGGAGTTTCTTAACTGTAACAGATTCTGAACTGCTCACTGCAGGGTTTCCCCCCTGTTTCTTCATCCAAAGACACTGCTGCTGAGCAATGCCAAACACAAGATACAGCTCTGGAAAAATTATCTATGTGATATGGTATCTTCTATGTTGTTAAAAAGCTATCTGGGAATACGTACTCAAGATAGGAAGGAACTTCTTGGTTCTAAAAGCTACAGTAAGAGGAAAAGAAAAAAATTCTTTACAGAAGAAGGAGATGGCAAACATTTCTGAATGCAGTTTACTGTAACATGTAAAGGCAGGTATCCAAGGGTAAACAGCAGTGGAAAAAGACAGAGGCCCTAACACCTTGAGAAAGAGAGCGAAGGGAGGATCCAGGCAGGCTCCTACCTGTCTAAATCTGTCCTGGAAAAAGAATCTAAAGACTCTGGAGTAGAAGCAGAGAAGTTTGGGTAATATTTACCCGCTGATTCAATATTCCATCACAAACTCCTTGTTCGATAAGACTGGTTGCTAATTTTGTTCTCTCCTCTCTCCTCATTTAGAAGAGCTAGTTACCAGCACTGCCCCTGGAGGCTGCAGGCTCTGTTAATGTGCACCCTCACGCTTAGTGGTAGGATACCTTTTTATTGGATGGTCTTGGGCTTGCACAAACGCTTGGCATGTCATTTGTTCCTTCGACGTAGAAAGACATCCGACTGGAGCCGTGATCTATAGGCTGGAGGGCACAGCCAGAAGAAACACGTAATAGTAAGTTAACACATAACTTAAGGCATGTAACAGAGAAGAAATCCGCAGCGGTAGGGGTTTTTTTTTGGAAGGTTTGCACAGATGTGCACCTAAACAGCTCCGCTCTTTCCTTCTCCCCATCGCCCTTCCCAGTGGAGGCCACCGACCACCTGAAGGCGGCAGCCGCAGCAGCGTGCAAATGCCAATACTGCCATCACGTGCCCAATTTCAGCACTGCAGCTGTGTTTTGGGAGCGCTACAATTCACCCTTTCAAGGAGAACTGTCCTTTTTTAGCCAGTGGCTCTACATCGGAAATTAACTAGCATCTGGGAGTCCTCCTTCCATTAAAAGTAATGCCAATTTAAAAGGCAGTGAAATGGCAGTAGCCAACTGTAAACTGCTACATTTATCAATGTGATAAATGTGATGAAGCTGCAATATCAAATATTTTAATTTTGTATTAATTTGAGGAAAAAAATGCCTTGAGCTCTGGGCTTAGTTGAGGTTTTTTTGGGTTTTTTTTGTTTTTTTTTTTAGGATACAGTACATGAGATTAAAATTCACAAATCTATTAAATCCAAATCTACATTATTAAAAATTGTTATGGATGAATACGTATGCCTATATAAACAAATCAAATAGATCGGCAAAGCCCGTGAATCTTACTAGTTCTGGTTTAATTTGCTGAAGACAAGCACCCACTCACTTTAACTGTACAGGCACGTGGTCATTCAATGGAGAAAAGACTTCAAAATGTTTCTTAAAATAACCTGCTTGAGAAGCAGTATTTTACATACATAACAATCAAAGAAAAGGGAGGGGGGACACGGTTCAGAGCTTGGCAGACTTGCTGCTGTGGAGCTCTGCCAGGGCTGCAGCTAGGAGCAGGCTCCTTACACAGGTGAAAAGCCCTGCTTTTGCCAGAGGCACTGCTTCCCAGCTCCGGCTGAATGGGGAACTCTAGATTTTGGCACAGCCGCCCTCATAAAGCTCCGAGATCAGCCTGGGATGCTGTAGACCAGCAAGCACTGGGCGTTAATCAGGGAAGCATGATCCTGCTTCTTGGCTGTTGTCATCCTTTCTATCCTGCAAGCTGTTGGTGGAGTATGTAGTTGCAGATGAGAAAGTCAGAGGAAGTTTGTCTTCCACTCTGTGGTTGAATTAACCGTTTGGAAAGACCCATTTACAAAATACGCACATGGCATCTGTACTGTAGCCAATATAAAATCATGGGGCTGTCATCACAGAAATTGCCTGCTTTCTTTTAACATAAAACTATTTAGCACCAAACAGGCTCTGTGAAGAAAAGGGAAAGGGAAAGGGAAAGGGAAAGGGAAAGGGAAAGGGAAAGGGAAAGGGAAAGGGAGGAGGGCTAAAAGGAGTAAATTATCAGTGAATTTTAGGAAAGCTATTTCCTTTTCAAGGACTTTTTCACCCCTTCCAGAAAGTGAATATGTTCCCAGTGTAATCAATAGCAGTCTTTTCTCACATTGACTCTGTGCAACCTGAACCAGCCCACCCGATGTGAACAGAACCTAAATGTCAGGAAGCACAGGAGAGTGAGGCAGGTAGTCCAGAAAGCAAATACCCCTGTGGAGTGTCTAAGCCCCAAACAAGAGACAGAGTTCTCATTTCTTGCTCTCTTCACTGATAGGAGACATCAGAATCTAGCAATGGGATTTAACGCGTGGTGATGCCAAATCAGATAAACAGCAAATGCTTCTGGTGACACATACAGTGCATCTACAAGATGAGAATTCTCCAGATACTTGACTTAATTCTCTTACCTTGGATGACATGATGTTTTTCACCTCCTCATCGGTAGCAGTTTGTGTAACAGCGATGTCAGGATTGCTGCAGCTTATCACTCGGCTCTGCAGGAGTTTACTCCCAACAGACACTGCAGAAGTGCGTCCAAATGTGTAATAACGAGATTCTGTCAAAAGGGCGCTGCTGCCTGCACCTGCCCATAGGGAGATGTTTGAACTAAGACTAAAGAACATTTATATGAGACAAACATGAAATTCAAGCCAGCTTTGCTTAGTGCTGTTATAACATTAGCATTTTGAAAAGCATAAAGGTCCTGAAAATTTATCCACCAACTGCTTCATTAACAAATTACATAGGCATTGAATGATAAGGTGCAGATGTTTTCTGAGTCAACAGCTCAAAGGGTGATTTCACAAGCAGTAAGAAAATATTAACAGGGCTACCTGAGCAGCAGCACTATTACAATAGCTCTTTCTTCTTCCCATCAGCTCTTTTTAATGTGCTGTAGATTAAGACAAGACTCACAGGCCTAAACACAAAATACCACCTTCAACACATACCATTTAACACCACATTCAAAGTATCCAAGGAAGCAGGAAGCACTGCCAGCAAGAATTTCATTAAATGATTAACTAGTTTTCAGCTTCCCCATAGACCTTATTTTTCCTGGATAAAGAATTTCCAAGTGTAGGCAAGCTCAGAGATTTTAGACATTGGTCTAAACATCCCCAAAAGTGGATTTCAATGAATATTTGAAAGAGAAAAAGGGTCTTCATATCTTTAGCTCCCATGGCCCAGCTGGTTGGTGGTAAGTCAGTAAATACATAGCAATTGATCAAATGAATCCTATAGGCTTTAGGACAATGGACAGCAGCAGATGGTTGAGGTCGGAAGGGACCTCGGGGGTCAGCTAGTCCAACTCCCCTGCTCAAGCAGGGCCACCTAGAGCCAGTGGCCCAGGACCATGTCCAAACAACTTTCTAATACCTCTAAGGTGAGAGGTAGAGACTCCACCACCTCTCCGGTCAACCTGTGCCACTGTTCAGTCACCCTCACAGGAAATAAGTGTTTCCTGATGTTCAGAGGGAACCTCCTGTGTTTCAATTTGTGCCCACTGCTTCTCATCCCATCACTGGGCACCACTGGAAAGAGCCTGGCTCTGCCTTCTTTGTAATCTCCCTTCAGGTCTTTGCGTACATTGAAGATCCTCCCTGAGCCTTCTCTTCTCCAACCTGAACAGTCCCAACTCTCTCAGCCTTTCCTTATTGGAGAGATGCTCCAGTCCCTTCACCACCTTTGTCACCCTTAGTGGTCTCTGTCCAGTATGTCCATGCCCCTCTTGTACTGAGGACCCCAGAACTGGACACAGTATTCCATGCGTGGCCTCACCAGTGCTGAGCAGAGGAAAAGGACCACCTTCCTCAACCTGCTGGCCAACATACAGGATTTTATCCTCTGCTGACATCCCTAACGTGATGGAAAATTGGCAGAGCTTGGTCCTATGCCACTTGTCAGTAAGTCAGTTTTCATGGGAAGTGGTTTACTGATGTACAGGCCAATAAGAAATTGGCATCTTAAGGCCATTTTAATTTCTGGAGGAAATTCCTCTAAAGCAAGCTTAGGAGATGTCTCTCACGTCCGTTTTCCTGAAGCTACAGTGTTGCATATAGCTGTGGAGTCCCCTTACCTCAACCCTACGTCTCCAATGAATGACTGATAAATAGGGATAATAGGGGCCAAGGCCATGTTGCTTTTTGCAGTGCTGAGCTCCCTGACCTTTCTCTGAGAAAAATGATGTATCTGAACAGTGCCATGCTTAAATGGTATGCAGTCTGTGTCTCAGAAGTTGTGTTTGCTATTTTATAGGCCAGTTCCCTAAGTCCTCCTCTTAGAAGCACCATGCTGAATAGCATGTATCAAGAAAAAAAACAACTTTTGCAATCCCTGCACCAATATTACCTGGTTTGACTACTTCTCTTTGAGGGTCTGGCAGACGAAATACATAGTAGACATAAGATGCCAGGAGGCAGTTCCTCCCATGCTGGTCTTTGCTTAGGTCTTTGCAGTTGTGGAGACTGTTCACTATTGCAACCACAGATTCAAAGGCAAACTGTGAGAAGTTGGCTGTGAAACAGAGGCAAGAATTAGTCTCAGCACTGAACAGTGTAATATAATTAGGTGAGGGCATTCTTCTTTGTACTAACAACAATTAATCCTACACACTTTAATTCAGGCCTTTACAAATTCAGATCCCTAGACAGCAATTGCTATACCTGACCAGACCCAAGGTCTACACAGGCCAATAACACCTCTTCAGTAGATCCACTGACATTCAACCCAATCACTGATACTCGATCACTTCATGCTACATAAAAGCAGACTGCAATTGTTTATTATCATTTCTAGGAGCCTTCACACATTTCCTGTAACATACCCACTTGAAGAACACTAAGACTTATTACTCTCCAGCTGACAGGCAAATACAAGCTAGCAGGCTTATCCACAAATATTACATTGGATGACAAGTGTTGATTATCAAAATGACATAGAAAATAAAATACACCACTGTCTCCAAGTATGCCTTCCCTCCAGAGTTAACATATGTGATGGTCAACTGGCAACCTCAGTAACAGAAAAATCTGTGGGTATTACTATATCCTCTCTGCTTTTTTGCTCACTCAATTCTGTCTAATGATATTTGGGCAGAGGATATGTCAGCTGCAGGACAAGTGATTTTGCTGGTGTTCTACTTGCAAAACAACTGAATTTCAAACAAAGTTAAAACACAACCTACTTTCTGACCTAGATTTCCAGATAAGTAAACTACTACAATTTGATGTACCTCTTAAGCAGAGTCTGAGACTCTTATATGTAGGAGGAAAAGGAAAGAAGGCACAAACTCAGTTAAACCTGATTAAATTATGCAGTGAAACTGTGTCTTGAGAAGCAGAACTTTTTCGCAAGCGGAATACCCCAAATACTAAATCCAAGCCTGGAAATTTAGCAGTCATTTCCCCCACATCTCTAGGTTGCTTGCACTACCACTCCAAGGCCATGCACCAGTAAATACCTGTCTGGCCAGCTATGACCATGGGCTGTACAGCCAGCTGGAAAAGTTTATCTAGTACCAAATGTAAAAACAAGACAAGAGGTTCGAGACGTGAAGAATTCAAACAGATAATGCTGAGTTTCAATTCATGTTCCAGTGTAGCCTCTGTAATCTTCTGGTCCATCAGTCGAATGGGGAATGTCACTTGACTTTCCAGAGAATGGCACAGAGTGAAGAACTTCTCCAGGTGATTGTCCTGCAAATACAGTGCACTCACAGTTAACAAAGTTGATATAGTTCAGGCTGCTGCCAGCTAAACAAGGCCTGATTGTCCCACCTGATGGGATGAGAGAAAATATTTTCACCCTTGCAGTGGTGGCAAGCCCTAGAGATCAATTTGTAAAGCAGCTGTCACAGCCTTTTGTTTGTTCCTTTTCATCTGGCTCAAATTCAGAATCCGGTTAGATAAGTTTAAAAGCAGAAAACTTAAAGCAATCACCAAAGTGATTGCTTCATTTAATGAAAACACTATTCCGTCTCTCTGATAAAACTCTGCCGGGTCATAGGTCTATAGTCCCTCTACCACCCACACCTAAGTTCCAGCTACAAACAAGTTATGTGCCTTATGAGTATGCCCTACTTATATTTAAAAAGCATGCTGTGTGATGGACCTGCTTCAGATACAGGACCTTCAGTTGCTAGGACATAGCTACCAGGGTTAAGTAGAATGGGATGATGGGTAGGAGACAGTGTAGAGCAGCATCAACAAAATAAAGCTGCTCTGACTCAAACCAGTATCCCAACAAGATCAGCAAATCTCCCGTTTCCTATCACAGTTAAATGACCAGAATCAGAGTTCTCATTCAGCACTAAGCTTGTGTCCCCGCACCACTTGGCATGGACAGCTGAGCTGCCCAAAGCGTTCTGGCAGTATAACCAGCCCCTGCAGGTGGGGAGGCGCTATGTCTCTGCGGATTTAGACATAGTGTCTGAACCAGCCTTGCAGAGCAGAAGATGCAGATTGCAGAAACTGGCACCATGCCTTGCCAGGGTCTTTCAAACACAGCCTAAACAGACCCTTGCTGAGCTGAGAGGACACCTATTGCTTGATGTGACTTGCTGATAAGAGTGCTCATTTGTTCACTTGTACCAATAGATTTCATGTCATCAAAGGATCTCATTCACTGAGGATACCGAGTTATTTCCATAGCTGTTACTTGGTTTTAAACCTGTGTGGGCTTAATCATCTCCATTTCATAAACCTCTTAAGTTGGGCTGGACATCTCTTTGAAATGAAATTATAGCTGTGTGTTGCTTCTGATGCATTACCTGAGTATGAACAGATGAAACGGCTTGCACTTCAACACTGAAAACACCCTTGTGTCCTTCAACCCACTTAATAGGTGGTGTCTGAGATGGAACTTTCTGTGGTGAAAAAGAAATATGGGACGTCATCTTCCTTTTAACAATCAAACAGAAAGTCTGTTTACACAGGGGTCTATAGGGTATTCAAGCCGTTCAGTTCATTTTAGATCTCCAAATTCAGAGCCATACAGATGACCACAGCTAGGCACCTGCTTGTTCCCATAGACTAGATGGAGAGATGTTGATGCACTGAAGGAACATGGAAATTCAGAACACTTCAGCTGAATGCCTAACACAGACAGTGCAAATATACATCTTCTGATGGGGTATTTTTAAGGTTAGAAGTTGCCAGTTGAAGCACAGTCAAAGGCACTCCACGGTGATGTGGTGCAGTATTAACCCTCTGGAGAGTTTTCTACTTGCCATATTTACTCAGAGGGCACAGTTTTCTGCTACAGTAGCAGCACCCTACTCCATTTCTCCTCTCTCTCCCACACAGCCACAAAAAAGTGAGTAAATCATCCTATGGAAGAAAGCAAATTATTGACTTGCCACCCTCTAAACAAATGTATCCCTAATTAGACAATTTACAAAGATTTGCTTGGATAACTAAAGTTAAAACCCACAATATAACAATATAAACCAATAATAATAACACCAGTGACAACAACAACAACATTTTTCTCCAGAGATTTCCCCTTTTAAGGTACAAAAAGGAGGCATTGCCTACAAGCAGACAGCAACATTAGTTTATAAAACACTTATGCTGTTCTTCTGCATCAGGAAAGTATTATCTTTTCATAATTTTCTTTGTTACCTCAGGAGAATGAATTGAATAGTGTAAAGGCAGCTTATCCAATGCAACAGGAAGACAATAGCATCCAGTTTGAAGACGATCATTTAATAGAACTGGCAGCCACTGAAATGAATTCAGAGAAAACACAGCAATATGCACGGATATATATGATTAGGGTTATTTATCTAATTTGTAATGTACAGTCAACAAAACAACAAATGAGATATTGACCCAGGCTTCTCTGCTCTAACTACAATGGTAGTTTCTTTGCACTTTAAATTCACTTATAGGTACTGCAGAAAAATGTACAGGACTGCTTTACAAACCATCCCTTTTCAAGAAAACAAACAAACAGAGTGCTTTTCATATGTGACATCTATTTTTCTAATAAATCCTACCCGAAGGATTTATTACAGTCCATGTTTTTATTTAAAAAAAATCACGTATCTTGAATAGACTGATTCTTGGCTTTGAAGCAAATCAACAAAATTAAAGTTTTGCTAGGGATAAATTGAACGTCTTGGTCATGGTCACCATGAGGATTAAGGCCGGAATAACTCATCATAACTCTGTATCGATATTTGGACACACTTAATTTTTCTCCTATTCAAGTCTGAAAGACGTAGTGCACTTGAGTATCACAGGGCAGAAACATTCTGTATTTAGGTGAACAGAAGCTTGAAAATTAAGTCCTCACCAATGTCAAATCTTGCTCCTGAACTACAAACTAATTTACTTTTTATCAATCCCATGGACATTGGTGGGACCATATCTGTCCATACAAGAAAGCACATTTGAAAGGATTCTCAGTACTGGGATCAAAACCAAATACAAACTTCATAGCAGGAACACACAGAAAGCACTTGTTTGGCCCCACAGCTCAATTGCTGACCATAGCACTAGGATGTTTTCAAATCTGAAGTCATCATCTATGCTTTCCTCTTATTTTAAAATCCTTCCAGTTAAAAATATCAATTGATAAAGATCAAAGAGACTATGCTACAATATGTATTTCTCAAGCTAAAACATGGTATTCTCAACATGAAGATAATGAATGCAAGAGAATAACATTTCGCCTTCTAGATTCTATTTTTTAATTCTGATGTGGGTAAAAGACACTTTAAAACATAAACGATATGCCATATAAAACCTACTTGAAATTATTATATTAGTTGTTACCTCATGTATGAACATGTTAGATAACAGTAAATAACTGTAATTGCATATGGTTTAGGGTTTTTTTTTCCGATAAATAGAATCTAACAGAATTAAGCGATATGCTATGAAGCATTGCTGTTGCAAATATTTACGTGCATACTTCAGTCGTGTCAGGTGAATTCACCAATTTCAAAGACACCTAACAATGTAAAATTATAGGACAAGGATGTAACATAGAACAAGTTGCACCTGGTTTCTGTGAATTAACATTAAAACCTTCTGCTGTTTTTGATGTATTACCATAACTGGAAAGGGAATATATGACAAAATTTTTGACAAGCAAAGAATCTGTTTGTATGGGATGTATATAGATACACACACACATACATTACACGGAACTTACTGAATACCCAAGGAGGGTTTCCACAGATGATCCTTGTTTTGGCTGGCAGCTGATGTGATAGAACGTGAACAATAGATGGTGCTTTTCTGTGAGCTTTGCTGGCAGCTTAATTTTCACTTCTTCATAAAAGTCAGGGGACCTGTTTAAAAACAATGCCAAGCACATTTCAAATGTTAGTATGAGGCAGAGCAGAAGGCAAATTTGCCAATAGGCTTCTAGATGCTATGTTTGTAAAAACCGTATAAATCCTGAAACCAGCCACAGAGCTGAGTACATATATATATACAGCTATATTTATGAAATATCTACAGCTTTGAATGAGGAACAGCATACATGTATGAGCTGCAATGTTTCAGCTTTCACCCACCTCTACACTCTCAAACACATTAAATCTTAATTTTAGGTTCCTGTATATTTATTGTGTGAATTCTAAATCCCAAGTCCACATTAATGAGAATGAGAATGTCCCTTCAGGTCTTCTGGATCTGTGAATTCATTGAAGTGAGTGTTGTTACAAAGTTGTGCTGCTCTTTCCTGCTCCTGCCCCTCAATCTTCAGGTTAGGAATAGTCTCAACTAACATCTGAAAAGCTCCAAACAAGAAAAGCAACGATCCCTTACACAATGATCAATTAACAAATGCATGTAGCAATCCAAATTAGATATTACAAATCCACATAAAACGTAAATGTTTAAAATGGATTAGTACCAGCATTCCTTGATGACCTGTGTGAACTAAAAATTATGTAGAGGTCACGATTAATATTTCTCAAGTCATACAAATACTCAGAATACTTACTTATTATGATATGTGATAGCCGTGTATATTTCTTGGACAAATTCTGGACCTGAAGATTTCCCAAATATTGCCTACATTAAGAAGAAAAGAAAGTAACAGCAGTCAGGTCTAAAGCATTTACTTGTCATAATCTTGTATAAATTCTAAGACAGCATCTGTAGGTCAAAAACAACTCTTCAACTTTATCTTAACACGCTGACACAAATGTCTTATTACCAAGTATCTTCCCCACACACCAGGGTAAAACACCAGGAAAATGGACCAGAAGTCGCTTCCGGAGCCACTGACTACCACACACCACATTTTCCAGTCACGCACTAAAAAGTTAGGAATTGCAGGAGTAAAGTTAAGGTATGCCTCTTTCTCATTGTCACATTGCCTGCAACTAAATGTTAAACAGTTAAATTAAAATTATTTTTAGAAGTTTCTTTTTCAGTTGTAGCCTGCTCATTTAACAGTTTTAAACTGAAAGCAGGTAAATTTAGGTTAGATAGTAGGAAGAAATTCTTTACTGTGAGGGTGGTGAGACACTGTTGCTGTTGTTGAGAACAGGTTGCCCAGGGAAGCTGTGGACGCCCCATCCCTGGAAGTGTTAAAGGCCATGTTGGATGGGGCTTTCAGTAATCAAGTCTAGTGGAAGGTGTCCCTGCTCATGGCAGGGGGTTTGGAACTAGGTGATCTTTAAGGTCCCCTCCAACTCAAACCATTCTATAATTCTATGAGCATGAGATCCTTTCCACCTTACCTCAGAGGTGCAAAGTTCCTTTACAATCAGTGAAGAGAAATAGGTATTTTTAGTGCTTGAGTTGCTTCCCTCATTTCAGACACAGCTTCATGGTAAGATCCTGGAATCTAGTAACTCACCCAGAGAGATGAGCTTAGACTAGGATATCTGTACAGCACAAGTCCGTATACTTTGAGATGAACTGCTCTCACAGTGGAGAGGGATGCCAGATGAACTGTGTCTGTCCTAAGCGTTTGTCAAAACCTAACTGTAATATGGGCAGAGTTTAAGGAACACGGTATCATGTAGAAGATGGTGTTACATTCACATAACACAGCTCCAGCTCGGTAAGAAATGTGGCTTGGGAAAACACTGTGCTGATGCTCTGATTTCAATTCCAGAGCTCTTGTGGACTAAGACTGTGAAGTATACACTGCGCAGTGTCAGCACGCTGATAAAGGTTGGTCAGGTGTCAGTCCTTGCTCCAACATATTGTTGGATTAAAGTTTCTCAAAGTAATATTTCCACTCATTTTTTTCCCCTCTAACACATAAAATCACAGAAGATTTTATCCCCATTTAATTTTAAATAGCCAATTACGCTATCTGAAAATTTTGAAAAAAATTCAGGCTGAAGCAGATGTCTGGGTTAGAACACTTCAAACTGAACATGCAGAGCTTGGTAAAGCTGAAGAGATGATCATATAAAGAGAAGTGTTGAATAACCTGAGCACGGACAGTGCTGCCTGCTCTGCTAGTACTGTACATGTACATACAGTGTGTTTCAAACATGGAAAATTCTGCTTACGCTGCATGGTTGTGCACCCATTCAGATTCAGGCAATGAAGATCCCAACTTCTACCTTCCAGTGTTATACCTGAGTATTTGTGTACACATAGCGTATACGGAGGAGTTAAACTGGAAGACAGACCACATCTGTCTTAAATGGTCTCTGAAGCTCTGTGAGCTCTACCATTAGGGGTTCCAACACAGCATTGGTTTAATACAATGCCACTCTTCTGAAAATAAGGTAGGAAGATTTAGATAAGAGGTAGTAATATGCCTCTGTTCCACTCGAGTGACAAGTCCTTCCTGTTGTCGGTAAGGACTACAGCCCTGCTTTCTGATGAGAATGACAAGCTTCACAAGCTCTCTGATGCTAGGCTTCCTAAGGCCCCACTAGAAACTGCGGTGCTGGAAGTAAAACATTGAGTTATCTCCTCAGAGGTTCATCAGGAACGCACATAAGGAAAAGTCTGCTAAGAAATCTCAGCATTTATTACCGGCATCGCACAGGATGGGTCTTCGCCACACATGAACTGGATCTTGATGGTAATGTTTCTTGCAGAAGCTAGCCGGTTAGCAAAATTCAGCCTCTGAGGGTAAACATAGAGGAGATTTCTGAAAGAAAGAAAAGAAAGAATAAAATGGATAAATGGCAACCATTTGTGTTTCAAAATGAAGCGCACAAACTAGCATTTTGCTGATTCCTCTCCCTGTCCTTCCATTACACCTAGATAGTGGAAAGCTTTGCCAGAACTCCATTTCAAAAGTTCACAAGGAAAAGGTAATTCATGCTGTGACACACAGAACATACTGTTTAAGGCTTCTCATACAGTAAACTATGTCTTTGAGAAGGCAGCCTTATCTCTTTTTTTCTTGAAATAGCTAACTCCCAGTTACAAATGAATGAATGTAATGCTTAACGTAATAAAAAGCAGGAATCTCTCAAGAAAGCAGCTCCTTTCTCAACTGTGAAGAATCAGATTTTGGAAAAGGGTAATGAGTCACTCAGCGGTGATAAAAACAAGTAAGTCAGCAAATAAACCCAACAATTGAAGCTCATACATTCCTAGCTTATAGCAACAAAATGGCATGTATTTTTAGATTATACAAATCAAAAAGCAGTATCAACGAGACTGAGTAAATAAAAACAAGAAATTTTGAACTATAATTCTAGAAATGGACATCTTTTTAGTTATGGATATGAATAATCCTTTAAAATACAGCATACTTTGCTGTTTACTAACTTCTGTACACAGACAACCACTAAACTTAAAAAGTACCTTTAATTTCTGTGGGGAATTTGGCAGCATAGATGGTCTTTCAAGTTCAAAATCCAACAATTCTGGTAGAAGATTCAAAATGCTAATAGAAAGTTATTTCACCTGTGAAGTCTATGGCAAGTCTGAGATTTCAGCCAGACCTGGTTTACACATGTTCTGGCATCACAATTACATCTTATTTAAGGTCTCATTTTCCCAGTGTGGTAAAAGATTCTCACTGCTTGTCCTCTGGGTGTAAGGAATAAGACTAGTATTGGTGGAAGCCTGCTGGCATCCAATGAGAAATGATGAGAACTACTCATGGGCTTTCATGCTTTTGTTTTGTCTGTGACCGTCAGAAGCTATGCACAAAATCGCCCCGTCCTCATCACAGATATTTCCTCAGCACTTTTACCAGCTGAAAATGTGTAGCAGCTTTGGAGAATGTTGTCATTAAGTCATACAGTCCATCTTCAATTTGTAGTATCCCAAGACCTGGAAAACTAGGGTTGATTCTCCTTATTGCCATGTGTCATGACGTAACAGTACTCTTCAACTACACAGTCCAAGCTACTTTGCTAACCAAGACACACTACATGGGCCACGTCATGCCTTAGCAGACAAGCTGGCATGTACCTTGCCTTTCCCTTTGTTCAGAATAGTACTCCTGCTGGCCACACTAATGCACTTGCTTCCTTACCTTCTTAAATGCAATTTCTGCTCTGCCAAATTTTCTCCAGGATGCTATTAGGAAAAGCTAAGTGAAAGAGAGAAATATATTGGTAACCTCCACTGAATTATGTTTGGGGGAATGAAATATTAAATGAAGGATATTATCAATATTACACCTGTCAGAAGTGAAGAAATACATGTAGGTGAGGCTGCATAATCCAGTCATTGTTTCATTAATCTGCTGCCCAGCAGAAGATGTCACAAATCCATATAATGTCCCTGAGCACTGGATTTTACATTTAGATGTGACTTGAGATGAAAGATATGTAAAATCATGAACGGAGAACTCTCTGCTGAGTACACAAACAAGGAATCATTATTCCAGCAAGTCCTGTACCAAAGAGCTAAAGCTTGTGCCATTTATGCTCAAGTAGTTTTAGGGATCTTGCTTACATGTGTATTAAACCCATCAGCACTGAGGAAGAATAGAGGCAAATGCTGACTCTGGATATGCTGGAGAGATGAAAGTGATGGCTCATTTTTTAAAGCAGGAAGGTGGGAAGATGATCAAAAGAGATTCCTCCACGCAAGAATGAATTGTAGACCCATTGCCGATCACTGCGTAAGTGCTACCACCTGCCAGATCCATACCCTCCAAAGGCTGAGAGGAAGCAATGACAAGGACCATTTCCACATTGCAGTTAGCAGGGGTGCCAGGGAAGCACATACTGCAGTCTTTTAAATAATAGGGTGGCTAGCATGCCCATAAGGACATGGTGAGCTCCATGAGGCATTGTGCCTCCCTTGAGGTTCTGCGCTGAGCAGAAATATTCAAACAACATGTCACAACAATTACTTTTGGTCGATGTGATTAAACTTCTTCCCTACCTACCTCTGCAGAAAGTGCAGGGCTCTACTTCCAGATATAGTCAGATGTGCTTAAAAAAGGAAAAGGGCTATTCAGCAGTCGGCCATGGGAGAGCATCCAACTTCACTGAGACCAGAGTCCCATGGGACAGCAGAGTCCTGGGTGAGGCACGGATCCAGACAGCTTCACTGGGAAAAGCTCTTGGGAGCTTCTCAGAGACTGACCCCACAGACGGATGATAAGGTAAGAGGCTATTTCAGAATCAGTTACTTGCTGGGAAAGCTAAGGGTCCACCTAGCCTGACACAGGACACTGTGCAGCAATTCTCATTTAAATTTGCTGATGCTTTCATGGGACGTAGCAGTGGTGATTTGATCACTTCCCATGACTGAAGCAATGCAAATCTATCTTCTGCCAAAATAAAATCTTTCAAAACTGTGACCCTTCTCACTGAATATTCCCTGTTTGCAGCTATTGGTTGTGCATATGTATGATGGAATAAATCCTTGTCCTTGCTAAATTACACTATGTGTGAGGTGTCAGTAAGTGCATCTCAAACTTCTAATGAATATTAGGCATGTTTATTGGTGGCTGTGACAAGAACACCTTACATAGCAAAAGCCAGTATATGTGTAAATAGTTGCTACAGATACGAACCACAAACGTTCTATAGGTGAACACTGATGGATGGGTTAACATTGTCAATTAATACTTATGACACTGGAAACAAAAACTGATGCACCCATTAGTTATAATTTTCAATCTTTGTTGAGTCCTGTACACTTCTGTTAGGGTGGGCAGGCGATGTTCAGAAAAAAGGGTTGAAAATCATAATGCAAATCACAAACACTTTACCAAAGATGGAAACCTGTTCTAGCCAGTCACTGACTAGAACAACTGGCACAATGACAGATCTTCAACGTGTCACGTTCAAAAGGATGCATATATGTCATATATTCTGTATGTTTGTATGGATCATCTGGATAACAGCATGAATGATTTTTCTAATGTTGCTAAAATTAAGAATCATCTAAAGAGTCAGTGGCCAGATCATCATTCAATTTAGGCAGAGAAGGACTGTCACTTTATTTTGTACATTAGCATTGGTGTGAAAATCTTCATAGATTTTTTATTAGAGGGTTAGTCAACACAAAAAAAAAAATTCATCACAAGAACTGAGTGGAAGGCTGATTGAAAACGTCAGATTTCTGCAGATTCAAATCACAAAATTATGACAAGAAAATAGATATTTCTAAATTTAAATGTGACCTAGACTTTAAGAGTCAAGTCAGATTAAAATTTTAATAGCATTCACTCCAGGACTTACAGTTATTCATTGTACATCATGAGTTAATCATTGAACTGACGTACCATTACTGGAGTAAGTCCTTCCTCCAGACTTTCTCTGTTACCTGTAAAGTCTGGGGCTCCTGAGGGCTGGCCTGAGCAGTGAAGACTGAAGCAAAGAAGGCATTCAGTAACTCCACCTTCTCTGCACTCTCTGTCACCATGGCACCTGTCTCGTTCAACAGCAGGCCCACATTTTCTCTAGTTCTCCTTTTGCCTCCAATGTACTTAAAGAAACAGCAAAGGAGTGCCAGTAAATACAATATCTTCCCAAAATACTGGTAACATGCCCCCCTGAAGTTACATCTGTCAGATAATATTAGGCAATGTTTCATATTTATCAGCATCTTCTTGTTTCCACAGACAGTATCCACTTGTAAAATTTCAGTTGAAAATGCTTAAAAACCTTCGTGAATGACATAGGAATCAGCAGCATGCAAGATCTATGCAGCTAGAAATCAACAGGAGGAACCTGGATTTGTTTTAATTGTCTCATTGATGGATTTTCACACTCCTCCATCCTGATCTGGGAGGCTGGAAACGATACTGACAAACTGCACTGCTCTTGAGTGATGGCTCTTCTCTAAAAGGTACACCTCAAAGTAACCATTTATCAAGTAAAAGGGTGAAAAAATCCAGTGGGAAAACTGATGTCCTCCCTCTCTAAGTGCACTGCAGACCTAAGCTAAAGAAGTTCTTACCAGAAGGGAAGCCACGTACTACTACCAGTAATCTAGCAATATTAACAATTCCTAGATGAAGTTACTGGAGCGCTTTCATTCCAGTGAAAAGCAGACAGATAGTTTGAAGGAGAAAGCACAGTTTCCTGAAGTTAACAAAAATATCTGCAGACTTGTAAAGGAATGTTTTGTTTTTAAGAGTCCTGGTTGGGAGCTCTTTAGAAAAGCACAATATTCCGCAACCTACTACTTGGCCAGGGGTGGTATCAGTGATGAGAGTAGCTTCATTTTTCCTTAAGACATTCATGCGAGACAAAAGACCAAGCTACTGCCTGCTGAAATGGAGCTGCAGCAAAACCAAATTAGTGAAGAAGATGCTTTCATTCAAAACCATCTGGAAAGGTTGGCCCCTCACACTACTTATGTCCTTAGTGTTTTCAGTTACAGCTTTTCTTGAGAGGAAGGCGGGCATTCAGTGTCGCACTGAATGATAATGGTTAATGAGCAGTCCAGTTTTTCCAGGAAGCCATTGTGCTAGATAATGAAATGCTTTTATCTCTACATCCTAGAGGAGAAACAATAGTGATACCCTTTACAAGACAGTGAAAAAGAAGTGGGAAAAAAATGGTCTCGAGTTTTGGGAATTACACTACAATAAAAATGCCCAGCCCTGTTTGAACGTAGTGTATAAACAGTAGTCTAAACCTTCTAACATTCCTGCATGGCAGGTATCTTGCTGTGGATGTGAATGTGCAGCTGGAGAATATGAGATACAACTAATAAGCCAAGGCTTTGCAGAAGGTCAGTGGTAGAACTGGAACTGAATTTAAGAACTGCCATTCAGTGCCACATTCCTTATACTTTTAGGAAGTTGCTTGAACTGAGATACCTACATGTTAATTGCAATCTTTAATTCCAAAAGGTCTGGAAGACTCAATTTAGTTTTTTGCAAAAGAAGAGAGCCCTAACTTACTTCGTAGACATTATAAATGATTTGCATTTACTTTCTGCTGTTTGAAAAGCTTTCCTTAGTAAGATTTTCTTGCTGATAGCGCTCCTCTGTTTCCGCATAAATCAAAGAACAAACTAATACTGAAGCTGAAGGTCAGTGGTAACAAAAGTTCATCGGATTTGTTTGGAAAGCAAAACACAATACTTATCAGTGTATAATACATTTTAAACAGTATAAAATTTCTCAGCAAAATGTGAAAGCAGATATACTAGTGATTTTCATAAAGAGTGCTAGCAGCTATTCACAACACCAAATTGTCAAGAGTTTTTTTTAAATGCTGTTGTTGCGTTTTGAATTATATTTACTTAAAAGTCTGCTAAAAATAGAGCTTTCGAGAATCCAATTTATAATGTCAAATTACAATTAACCAAAATATTGTGAAGAACCTAAAAACTCCTCTAACTAAACCACTTGTATTTGATAATTTTTTAAAGGAATAATTATACATTTCTTTAAAGGCTTTGCTTTCCTCTGGAAGTTTACACAAATCCATATTTTATTCAGAGTCTCTGTTTAGTGACTACACAGAGATCACCATGCCATGGTGGCATGTTTTCCTCTCTGCTTGTATCACATAATTAATGAAGTTTGTTATGAGGAGTCAGTTGTAACACCTCAGCTGAAAGCACTGTGTCAAAGAAGGTAGCTATGGGAGAAGGGCATGGACTCCCAGAATCCCATTCGTGATGTTTTCGTTTTCATTGTTTCTGCTTTGTTATGCAGTATTTGGCAGTGTTATTTTTATCTGAGTAAGACTCAAAGAAAAATTAGAAAACTTTCCATGAAACCTCTTACGGCTGAGATAGTATAGTAGATGACCAGGAAAGATTATGGAGCTTGGAAGCTCTGTAAATAGCAGGCAGCTATTTGCGTTGGGATGAAATTGTGGGTACTGAAGAACAAAATAAATCATGACACACTCACATATCTGTCTGAAACTGTAGTAGCTAGCCTAAGCTAACAGCTGCCTTCACCTGTGCACAACAGCAAAATGCCAGTCTTCACTTTGTTTACTCTGAAAAAGAAGTCAGAACTGCTAGCATCTCCGACCTGCACAAAACTAGAGCAATGGACCTGTAGAAGATGCACAGGACTGTTGTACTCTCTCCAGATCCCATGGGAAGAGAGGCAGAAAGGAGCAGATAACACTGTGATGGCAGTAACAGGAATAACAGATCATTATGACCAGACCATAATAGCCTTTCCTTGCACAAATCTAGTCAAGGATGGGGTGTAATGACTACCACCAAAGCAGAAGGACTCCAGCTCACACTGCAGACTACAGCAAGTCTGAGCACAGTGCCAAGTGGTTTGCAACTAAATGAAGAAAACCAGCACAGGTAAGGTCTTTTTTCCCTGCTCCCTCCGAAAATCCTTTAAGAGTTCGACACTTCCCCTAGCAAAGACAGGACTTCCTGGGCCTGGTTAAGTTGAGTTACTGCTGAAGTGATGGGACAAATCCCTCTTCCTCAGCACCAACATTTCATAGTGGCAGTAAGAAGCATCATTTTCATTTACATTTCATGAGAAAATAAACTGATAAACAATCTTTAAATTATATGATTTTTCCTATTATGAATAGAAGGATATTGAAAGAAATAAATCTTGGAATGTTTTGACATTTTCAGGGAACTATTTTTATTAAAGAAATGTAGGTACACAACAAAAAGAAGTGCTCAATTTCACAGTGCACAAAGGAAGGGGGCTCTCTGGTGTCTCTGGCATAAATCAGAAATAGCATCATTTAAAATAATGGCATTACACCAGTATAAAAACTAGCAAGAGATAAATTCAAAGACTATAACAGAAGACTCTGCTTCTCCTATCACAATGGAAAAAGCTATTTTTTTTTTTAAAGAAGACTTTTTTCCTTTGAAATACCTTACATTGGCAAAAAAACTCTCAACTCAAGTAAACAAAATCTTTGCATGTCTTTTAAACCTTCAGGATAAAAACTAAAGCTAGATGTTTCATTAATATTTGTCTGGACATGTGTAGAGGTATTATTATGACAGTACAATCTTACCAGACCATATTTTTATAAGTTTTCATGTATTCATTATTCAAGTACATTTCTGTATGCAAGCCTCTCACATTCATGATAATGCTAATAGAAAACAAGTAATTATTTTACCTATTTTTCATCCTTGTAATATCTAAATCTATAGCACTGGGAAAAAAATATTGGGTTGCAGACGTACAATCAAAAATTAGGAAACATTAAATCACCTGTAGCACACCAGCAGGCTATGACGCCAGGTTATGACTAAATGCTGGCACATTGCTTAATTAAAACAAGATGGTTTTACTTTTAGATTAAAGGAAAGGGAATAAAATAACATGAAACAGTTAATATCTGTCTCTATTCAAATTCAGAGTTACTTTGCATAGCTTATTCTAATCTCAGGCTCAAAACAGTATTCACCACGCAGGGAACTAAGGAAGGAGAACTGCATGACAGTTGAATTAAGCAAATACATTGGCCTACATTCCCTAGCTACTGTTTTGCTCACTAAACAGAGCACTGGCATGACTGTGTGGCAAAACCATCTCAGATGTGGCTAGGTGATTCTGGCTCGTGGGAGAAGGTGGTGCTTTCACCGGCATTGCGCACAACCAAGGGTCACTTCCTGGACCCCACCAAGTTCCAGATTCTGCCGTTTCATAATGTTTGCAAAGCTGCCTCGTCTAACTTCCTGGGGAACTATTGCTGGAGTTCATTAACAGTTTCATTTGCCAACTCCCCTTTCTCACTCCAAATGTGTTTGTTGTCACAAGGCTGTCAAAACATAACCTCGCATTTCTGCATTTTTTTCACCATTTCTCCAGTGTATCTAACTGTGTTTAGGGTTTAATTTGGGTATCAACTGATTGAGTTTCCAGTTTACAGCGTAATACTACAGCATGGCAGTTGTGTCATCACCATTGACTCACTAATTAAAGATTAAGGAAGGCAAATATTCTTTGTAGATATTCTCTTGATTATTACAAGTTATTACTGGAGAGATCCTAATTTGTTTTGTTACCACAGCTTTTACCTAGGGTGAAAATCAAAACAGAGGCCAAAAAGCCTGAAGAAACTAAGCATGCTGGCTCTGAACTCTCGCACAAAGAGTGTAACAGTTAAGCTATAGCAAACATTTCTTCTAATGTGGCTGTATGTATTCAATACAGACACCCTAGCAACTGAAGAATAGCGTGGAGACACCCAAACTTGCTTCAGGAGATGCACAAATTAATTTTCAGCATAGTGGCTTTGATATTCATGATGTCTGACTGCAGGAGTTTACCTTGGTGAAAACTAGAGAGAACACTCTGCGTAGACTCAACTCTCTTTCTAGCTCAGCAATACAGCCATTGCTAATGCTTTTCATTTTCAAAAGCAGACCTTTAAACACCACCAGGCTGCACGCTGGAGTTAACACGATAATCCTTATTGGGGACAGACAATGAATAGGAAAGTTAAAATTCTGTTTTATTTTTTTCATTTAAAAAAAAAAAAAGGAGATGTCATTACTCAAGTTCATTTACATTTTCACTTTCAAATGTATAAAAACTGCTTCCCCAAGAGAAATGTCTGCCTAAACCCTCTAAAAACTGAAAAAAAAAAAAGACACTCACTTCTGTCTTTGATACACAGAGAAGACAGAAATACCATAACACTCTGCATTTTAGCATTCTGATGCCAAGAGCACAAAGAAACTGCCCTCAGGAGTTTGAATATCACAGGAAGAACTCATCCAAAACTTCTAATGAGGCTCTATCTAAACTGGCTTACTTACTCATTTCCCTGCTGACACCACATTGAAAGTTATCATAAGATAAGATGCTGCTTCCTCTTTTTGCTTTCCTTAAAAGCTGAGACCGAAATCCAGGGGTCACCAAGAGTCCCGCTGGCTCTCTAGTTTCCCATGAAGGTGTGAAGCACCTCCTTGGGATAAATTAGTCTTCAGCCTTGCAGTTCTGAGTTGTACTGAACCACAAGTCTTCTCCCCTGCTGGGTGGGGTCAGGTGGGTGTGTGGGGCAGTTGGCTCTTTGTTGCAAGAAGTGAGTAAGCTTTACATCCCTTTATTCAGCTGCTTCATTTGGTGATTCCTTGCTGGTATTCACATCTTTGCCACCAATGCAATTCAGTACCTAGCTGCTGTTTCAGGGGTCAGAAAAGCCCCTTAGAATAGCATCAACTACTGTTGTAAGAAGCATTCTGCTTTACTTCCATGCCTTCACTAACACAATGGTCACATGAAAGCTAGTATTTATCTCTAACACTGTGATGCACCCATTTTGAATTATTGCTAGTTGGCTATTACCACTATCACGGCTCACCAGCACTACTACGCTGCACAAATGTGTTGAATCGCATTCTTTTGATACCCATTTCTTCTCATTTCTGGCACATCTGGAGACACAGATGTGCCAGAACACTAAGAAATTATGGGAATTACTCAGCTGCATGCTAATGAAAACAGCGGTCTCCTTGAAACAACCTGAATAGAACAGATTTAAGAAAAGAAACAACAGCCTAGAGTCACGGTGAAAAAGTCCACAGAGCAACACATTACTTCCTCAGATGCTAAAATGACTCAAATTAACAATAGAAACCACCCAGCACATTTACCAGAACTGTGAAAAATCATAATAAGATTTACTGTGAAAAAAACACAGAAGAGGAAAGAGAGATATATATGCCAAGTCAATGAGAGCTGTTAGGGGTTTTTTTGACATTTTAGAAAAATTTTCAAATGACAACATAATTAGAATAATAAATACACTGTAGAATATCCTGTTTTATCTTGTAACGGCTAGTAAGATTAAATCACCAGCATATAGTCTTTAATATTTCTAAAAAATATTTTTAGTTTCTATTTCTGAAAAAAAAATCTAAATCACCATTTTTTTTGAAAATGTATCTTAAGAATTTTAAAAATGTTGTTTCGTACCTGTAAATAGTATGGGGAACATACACTTCTCTAATTGGGAATTCCAAAATCTCTTTGTGAGGACGATTACGGTTTTCTGGAAATGGCTTCACTGCTAGTAATTCTGGCGTCAGACAACAACCAAGGTTTTCTGGAGCTGGGGAAATCTCCAACTTAAGTGTTCCTTTAAAAAAGAAAATCACAAAACCTCAGCAAAAATATAAAAAATAAGCAATGCATAATAATAATTAAAAAAAAGAAAACAATGTATGAGGTTACGTAGCAACAGTGCAGAAATAAGAATTGAATCTTGGGCTTGAAGGCTGCATGAGAATGAAAGCATAGGTGTAGAAAGATTCACAAGAAGTAACCCACACACATCCCTAAACATCAGACCAATATACAGCTTTTTATGTCTACCCTGTACAATTTCAAAGAAACAGGAAAGAAAGAAGGAATACTACATGCTGGGCTGATGTTCTAGTATCTTTCACACACAAATAACAGAAGATTTGCCTCGGAGACCAATAAAAGATAAAAGGCCTACTGTTAAATACAGTTCTCTCTCACTCCCCCAACTCAGATTCTGCTCTGATTAATCTCTGCCAAGTAGACACCACCCACCAGGAAAGCCAGGCTTGCTGTGATGAGCAGTTCAACAGTTAATACTGATAACATTTACGCAAGTGTAACTAGACTTCCAATTTAAATTCTCTGTTGTGATAAGTGAAAACCATTTGGGGAACTCAGACTTGTCATTTCTGGCAACCAGCTGAAAAGGCAAAACAGCTTTGCATTTAGTTAATATTCTTTAAGGTTCATCTATAAGCCAGAAGAGCTTGAACTGTACTTTATGCAAAAAGAAAAAATAAGCTGGTCAGGATTTTGACAGTAGCTAAGCACTATTTCTGCTTCTCTACTTTGTTAGCTAACAAAGGCTCAAATACCAAACAAGATGAAATGTGTACACATCTTAATATCCCTCTGCAAAATAAGACCCATTTAAAAACATTGCAGGGAATTAGCAAGGATATTAGAAATCTGCTTTAAAGCACTGTCTTCAAACAGTTTGAATAATGAGAAAAGACATTCAGTAGATACACTGTAAATTAGGGAGGAAAGAAAAACATTTTAGAATATGAAGCTAAACATATATCTCCATACTCAGTCATACAGAAAAAAATCTCAAAAGCACCTGTGTTCAGGTAGACACTGGCAACCCAGGAAATTCCACAATAGCATGTACTTTAAACTTAACACCCAAGTTAATTACATTTTGGAGTTGGAATTTACAGAGCAGTTTAGGGGAGAAAATTAATTTCCATCCAAAACGAACTACGTACCTGGTAAAGTCTTAATTCTTCTCTGCAAGGAAGATGATCTTTTGAAATCAGCCAAAAATTTGAACAGATCTTCATCACTGAGCCTATCTCCTTCCTACCAAGAGAAAGATAAAAATCACTACCTTTACAACAATACTCCCTAATGCTGAGAAAAGCTTCTGAGTGAACCATATCCTTCAGGCATGCAAAGCAAGTGTGTCACTGCCTACTCAACAGCAGTTATTCTCTGTCCTCTCATGAACATCACTGATAACTTCTCCCAACGGAGTTCACATTACATAGATGAAAATAGTCTTAGGCAATCAGAAATACAGAGCATTCAGTACCTGTTTAAAGAAGGTGTTGAGGGTCAGAGAGGTTGTTTTGAAGTTTGATACTGGGTAGCTGTCCTCCGAGCTGAGGCTTCTCTCAGAAAGTCGTCTTGCCTGTAGCAGTGTTGCCCTCTTATCATTAGTCGATCCTTTCCCTTCAAAGGGAAATTAAATGAAACATCAACTTGGTTTATGTTGCTCCAGTACAAAAACTATCAGAATACACTAGAAATGCACAAACTCCCAGCAACAGCAGAGGATACAGAGAGTACCTAAAACATTCCACTACTTTTATTTCAGACACTGTGACATAGTGGAATGCAAGGACACACCTCGTTAAGTGACATTATTTCTGCACAAACTTACTCAAAGTTTTAGTTCATGGGTTATAAAGCACATTGGTCAATCTTGTTGACCATTGGTCCTGTATACTCTAGAAACCAAGATGATACACATTTTGATTGCTCTGTATTGTGAATGAACTCCATATGGCAAAGGCAATTTTACTTCCATAAAGCCAGTGTTCAACCAAAATTGGGCCTAAAACATGGAAGAATATTTAACATACATAAAAATAAATATGAAGAGATGAAACAGTGAGCATATTAAGTTGTAATTGTTTGTAGCATTGAAAAGGAAGGCTGAGAATATGTGAATTGAATCTGCTGATCACTTTTGATGCCAGAGTAAATGACATTGTTTGCTATGCACAGTCCTACCAAAGAGTCACTTGGCATTAGTTAGAAAAGGTAGACAACTACCGTTTAAACCTTCGGCCTCAGGTATTTCTCGTTCAAGTGTTGAAAGGTTGAAGAAATTAGTTAGGCTTATGGGAATCCAGGCAAATGGCATTCTGTATTTCCCCAACCGCTGACAAAAGGATTCAGCTTGGGCTTTCAGTTTTTCAATCTTTTCTTTTGTCTAAGACAAAGAAAATAAAGACTGTTTAACAAGCAGTTATTTTAATGTTACTATAGATAAAAAAAAGGAAATTACATATTTACAGTTCAGTAAATAATTTGCATTCTTATCTCATGTTTTCTTGCTGCATCACTGTGAGGATCATAGCTCGTTTGATTTGTACGTTCTCTTCTCATTTCTTTCCATTGAGTTCATTTTCATTATAGAGAAGGAGGACATAGATCTTTCTTCAGTGACCCTCAAAGCCAGCACGAGCAATCACCATGAAACATTAGCAGATTCTATTTCCTTTGTCAAATGCAGAAAAAATATTCTGCTGACAGCAGTATTTTAAAGGTGAGACCCACATGGAAGTCCAGCAAACATTGCCAGTCTGCTCCAGGGAGGTAAATGACCATGAATTCCTTGAACAGAGCTCATGTTACCTATTGATGACAGCACTGAACTGGCCACATACACACTACAACAGGTTGTTTGTCTCTGAGGTACAAATATTTCTGCTAACTCTACACTACATTGTCACCTCCTTTGCTCACCCCTATCTGCTTTGTGGCTCAAAATTTTGTCAGTATTGATTTCCAAAGCAGTCAGTAATGAAAGTGCACCTTGCCTCCTCATGACTTCTGTTGGTCACAGACACTGGACTGCTTGCACCATGGATGCACCAACTGGCTTCTTCCTCAATATTCTTGGGATTCTGTCCTATTCCAAAGGGTCTGTTCTTTCTCTGTTGTTCTCTTGTGCAACCATTTTTTGACCTAAACACTCTTTATAGTTATTTGCTTACCTTGCCAGCCTCACTTTCTTTAAGAACCATGTAGGGTTCTGCACAGTCTCCAATTTCTCCTTGCTGAAGCACTTTTTCTATCTACAAAAAGCAGTAAAATAAGACACTCACAAAGAAGAAAGTATCACCCAAATAGTAACACGTTCCTTCCCTAGCAATACAAAAGAGCTTGCCTAAAGGCACAATATGGAATTCTTAAAATTGTCCTTATGGAGTAACTGATACTAAACCTTCTCCTAGTTTTCCATCTGGTTTGTTAGAAAGCAGAAAATATGGATGTGACAACAATGTCAATCAGATACTATGGCATTTTCACTGAAATTAGGAAAATTAACACATTCCAAGTCAAGTGGTTTACAGAATCGCAGAATGGTGCGGGTTGGAAGGGACCTTCGGAGATCACCTAGTCCAACCCCTCTGCCAAAGCAGGTTCACCTAGAGCAGGCTGGACAGGAACAAATCTAGGTGGATTTTTAATACCTCCAGAGAAGGGGATTCCACAACCTCTCTGGCCAGTACTCAGTGTTCCAGTGCTCTGCCACCCTCAAAGTTAAAAAGTTTTTCCTTATGTTGAGATGGAATTTTTTGTGTTCCAGTTTGTGCCCATTGCCTCTTATCCTGCAGCTGGGCACCACTGAAGAGAGTCTGGCCCCATCCTCTTGACACCCGCCCCTTAGATATTGATAAGATCACTCTCAGTCTTACCCAGGCTAAACAGACCCAGGTCTCTCAGCCTTTCCTCATAAGAGAGGTGCTCCAGTCCCTTGATCATCTTCATACCCCTCCGCTGGACTTTCTCCAGTAGTTCCTTGTCTTTCTTGAACTGGGGAGCCCAGAACTGGACACAGTACTGCAGATGTAGTGTCACCAGGGCAGAGTAGAGGGGAGGATAACCTCTCTTGACCTGCTGGCCATGTGCTTTTTAATGCACCCCAGGATACCATGCCCTCAGGCTAACCCAATTTCAGAACCAAATAAATTATGCAAAGTGCACTAAACCAAAGCCAAAAAACCTCCACATAGCGTAATTAACTTTTTTTAAAATGGCTTATTTCACTTTACTTTAAATCTACCTTAGAGACAGGAAATTCTAAATACTTGGTACAACTAGAACACAGGGTACCAATATAACTTCTCAGCTTGAGAGTGAGATACAGCAGTGGACACCTGCACATTCTGATATTAAAAAATATCAGAATTCATCTCAGCTACAGGAAACTGATGTTTGTCAGCCCAATAGACACAACTGGGAACAGGAATAACAGTATTGAAGTAGCAGTGTAACATACCTTTATTACTAGATATATATCCGATGAGGGATAAGTGACAGAAAATACTGCCGATCTTGCCTGAGTAGACAAGTCAATGGAGGGTGTATGAGGACGCAAGAATCCTCTTAATGAATCAGGGTTGAGGTCACAATGAAAATTTTCTGAGATCTTGGAAAGAAAAAAATTAAAATGTATTGCAAAACAAAAATGCATCTAATTTTATTTTAAAATACCTCAAAAGTAGTAATTAGAACTACAAAATAAACAATTGCAAGCATGTGACTTTGAATAAAAAAAATCCTGGATCAGACTGTGTATGAAAAAGTTGCATGTTTTTTGTAAGTTTTCCCAAATTATTACTCCAGGAAAAAACCCCAAGCCAACTGATCAAAAATACTGTATGCACACTTACCTTTTTCCTTTCTTTTATATCATAGAGAGCTATGCATGCAAACAAAGGTTCGATCTCTATATCAAACCTGTTAAGGAAAGACACACAGGACACTGACTAATACTGCAGTCTTATGACTCTGTATAATAAAAAAAATGAAAGGGCTATAGTTAAACCGGCGCTTCCATTAGAAAATAAGGAGAAATACTTTGTTCCAGACCTCAGCACTGTCCGCGCCCAGAGGATTTTTTTATCAGTGCATTTTATTAGATGATTTCAAGAGAAAAAGAAGGGAAGCAAACTGCATGCAGTGTATTTTCTAAATTTCTCAGAAAGGTAGTCTCAGATATCAGTTAAAAATTATCTTGGTTTTTTTTTCCCCCCTGTTTATCAAGTCCAGTGGTGTGTAAGGGAGACCAATCCAGCTTCTTGGAAATACAGAATTTGGGTTCATTCCCAACTCCCTTTCACCCTGACGACTTAAAAGACTCCTGGAATGATGGACAGAAATAGTCCTGTGCTGCACTAAGCAGGAGCACGCCAGCATGTAAATGGCCGCTGAACGGGAGGGACACCCGCAGCGCTGTAGCAGGGTGGGCAATGGGTCACCCGCAGTGCTGTAGCAGGGTGGGCAATGGGACACCCGCAGCGCTGTAGCAGGGTGGGCAGCAGCACACTGGCACGAGCTGAGAAATGGCCAGCGAGGCTGGTGAAGGACACTTACTTCAGAGTCTGCAGCTTCACCAAAATCCTGTTGCCCAGATGTTCCTTCGGGCGGTCCGGCACCGGCCGTATCTCGACTGCATCTTCCTATCATTAAACAGTTATCTTAGTCGCACTCAAATTGAAAGAACTGTAAATTTACCTACTTATATAAAAACTTTATGGGCACTGCTACAGACTAGCACCTTTCCCCACTCAGCGGGCATTTCGTCTCTTCAGAGATGAAAGAAAATTGATTCATGTTTCTGCATATTCACACTTCTGCCCCCCATCTGGCATTTACACGGAATATTTACATTGCTGGCCCCCACGCAAGCGCTGGGGCGAAGGCTGACACCCCGACACAACCGCATCACCAGCACAGGGCTTGACCCGCACTGACGGGGGTGCAACGAAGCCTCGGCCAACACCACGAGCCTGAGGACAACCCCCTGGACGCACGTTCAGGAAAGCTGACAGGAGGCCACGGTGACCTGCCATCACCATGTGGTTATCCAAGGGAGTCACGTATCCAGGCCACAAATGCTGCTTTTCAACCATGGTGCAGTTTTAACCTTAAAGATGCCCGGGGCCGGCAGCTCGGGAAGGCTTGCGGGTCATGTCCGCCTCCGAGCTCACCTCATCCACGGCGGGGTAGAGGGCGAGCAGCTCGGCGTGCCTGTTGGTGCGCCGTGCCTCCTCGTTCTGCCTCTCGAACTCCTCGGCGCTGAGGTGCCGCAGGAGGTTTTCCAGGCGGGGGTCCGGCTGCAGGCTGCGCAGGTCGAAGTCAGAGGAGGCGAGGGTCGTCCTCGAGGCCTCCTCGGGGAGCGTCTGGATGTGTCGGGGCCCCGCCTGTTGGAAAACAAAGAAGTGGCAAGCTGTGGCTTGGACACCGGGCTGTCGTGAAACATCTCTTGCTTGTCGGGCGGACAGGGGCCTTAACGCCGCCACGGCTCTCCGCTTGATGCCATCACAGAAACCCAAGGATGCTTCCTTTGAGGAAAGCTGCTACAGAATCACCTAGGTTGGAAGAGACCTTCAAGATCATCAAGTCCAACCATCAACCTAACACTGCCAAAACCACCACTAAACTGCGTCCCTCACCACCACGTCCACCCGTCTTTTAAATGCCTCCAGGGATGGTGACTCAATCCCTTTCCTGAGCAGCCTGTTCCAATGCTTGACAACCCTTTAGGTAAAGAAATTTTTCCTAATATCCAACCTAAACCTTCCCTGGTGTAACTTGAGGCCATTTCCTCTTGTCCTATCGCTTGTTACTTGGGAGAAGAGATTGACCCCCACCTGGCTACAACCTCCTTTCAGGTAGTTGTACAGAGTGGTAAGGTCTCCCCTCAGTCTCCTTTTCTCCAGGCTAAACAATCCCAATTCCCTCAGCCACGCCTCACAAGACTTGTTCTCCAGACCCCTCACCAGCGTTGTTGCTCTTCTCTGGACACGCTCCAGCACCTCAATGACTGCAATCATTTATCGATGATGCCATATTTGATCACTTTTCCCAAAGTGAAAAAAATGTACCTGAAAGTTTGCATCGCCAGAATCCAATGTTTCCGATTCAAATGTTTGTTTTTGAAGCGTCTTGTGAAAATCTTTTCGGGATCCCTTGTTTTTCAAGCTACAAGTATCTGGATTCCCTTGGTTCCTGTCAGGAGCAAGTCAGGACAGCACAAGGAGGAGTTGAGGGAAAATAAAACAGAAAATAAAAATTTAAAAAAATATCAAGCAACTGGAAACATTATTGTGCAAAACAGCAGCATAGCACAGCTTTTATGCAAAAATGTGTCGTTTTACAATGTTTAATTGTTTTATCACACCACTGCAACTACATCATGCATAGCAGGAATGGTTTTAAAAGGAGTAACATTCATTCAGATCGCTTTTGCATAGGCTGTGAGCCTGAGACAGCAGCAAATCCTGACCTAGGTACAAATTCTGCTCCGAGCTCCTCATTAGACACGGTGATTATTTCAATGACCTTAAGGACAGGGATCGGAATCACTTATCTCTTGGCTGTCTCTTTGCTCCTGCAAACACACATCAAGGAGCTTACTGCTCTTGTCCTGGAGCTAGCTGGCATCCAAGCTCATGACATACAGCAATCTACACCTTTCAAACTGTGCCTGTTTTTGAAGAGGGCTATTGTTATGGCACCATGTAACCAACTCTGCTGGCAACTTCCCAAAGCTTGGCAGCAAGACACCAAATTCAAGCTACAGTTTTGTGGTAGATGGAAAAAACCCCAGCACGTCCCCTGAAAAAAGACACCAGACTCATCCAGAGCTCTGTTGCTTCTACTTTAGTATGCAATTTGCCAAATCCTGTGATGGCTTTCTTGCAATCAGCCTCCTTAGTTACAGTATCCTCCTTCATTCATTTTCCTGCCTGTAACCCTCCCAAAGCAATGTGTGAACGTCTGAGTACTTTCATAAAGTACTTTCATAAAGACGTTGCCATGATAAGCAATTATTGATTAGCGAGACACCTTTTTACTACATTTTGGGAGTAACTGAATTATATGCTCTGATGTGTTTTAATTTTAATTGTTTGCACTTTAATCGTTTACCAGTTCACTGCAAATGAAAACTGAAGTCATAAAAGAGACAATCCCAGCTCTCCTTGGATGTGACCTTGTTTTGGAACTGCTTTAATCATCCAGAGTGAAAGAAGACAGAAATTCTGCACGAGTTTAAGACATTTCAGCATCCAAAAGAGGTTTTGTTGATTTCTTTTTTTTTTACTACCCCTGGTGGCAAACAAATGATTAATGAAGAGATTTATGTACCTAGAACATGTTTTCCCTGTGGCGTACAAGTGACACTAGAGATCCCTTTCCCCTAAAGTATTAATGAAAAATTTATTTATATTGTTTATTTATTTTGAAAAGCACAGTAGCAATTAAAACTCATGAAGAGGCTTTTAGTGCACATCAATTTAATGGCCACACACTGAATTAAGAAAATGGCACAAGGAAAAGGAACAAAGGACATCTTAAAGGACAAACTGACAGGCATAGGAACAAGCCTCCCATTCAGCCTCTGATAAAAACACGTGCGTCCCTTGGCTGTACCCAGCCCCGCTGTCTGGGGCACAGGGACCACCTCTGCTCATGCCACTCGCTGAAGACTCTTCAATCTCCTGTTCTGAAGCTTCACATCCGTGAATGGATCAAAGTCACTTACACATTCCTCGTATCCGTAGCTCACCAGACCGTCTATTCAGCAACCTGTCCTATGATTCTCCATCTCCCAGGTAGGCAACTGCCTGGCAACTAAAGTTTTTCCAGCCTTTCTCAAAACAATGCAAAGCTTTCTACAACTACTTTTGCTCGCTTCTGTCTTGATGCCTTTTCTCCCTTTCATATCTGTTTTGAGATAGTGTCCAAGCATAACATGAGACTCCCAATAACAATCTACCACTGGTTTATGTGACACTGCAGCATCTTTTACAGTGTCTTGTTCTCTGCAATTTTTAATAACTTGCTTGCTTTGTTAGCCACAGCCAACAAAGCTCAGCTCTCTGACAGGGCCCTTCATCTTGTTTACCACAGATTCAGCTCCTCAGTAAAGTTTGTGAATGCAAATTTGCCTTGCCTGAATGAATGAAATAGTAAAACACATGACAAATTTTTTCACGCATGTGTATTTCTGTGGCTCCATTCACATTTGTACAAGCACACACAAGTGCAAAAATAGCTATGTTCTATTTTTCACCTCATCTGCTTTACTGGTTGCTCCCTACTCATGTGCAAAGACAAAGCTACATGGTGGCTCTTTCCAATGCACTCCAAACAACATTGCGTGGAAGAGCTAGTGCCCGTGGTCTGAGCAATGCAGTTGGAGAGCCTGCAAAACCCACTAGCTTGTTTTTAGTGAGTCACTGTGGAACAGTTCTGAGAACTCAATCAATTTCATCAGCACCCCCGGAGGAAGTATCTTAATAACACTCAGCGGCTGTTCCGTCCCTGCACAAGCTGCACAATCAAACAATGCAACCAATACCTTTGCAATCACCAGGAGTCAAGCCGTAACGCACTGACTGATGATGTACCTCGGGTCAGAAAAACAAAGAGTAGCAAGGGTGGACGAAGGGGAACAACAAAATGGCAGCAAATGTGCCAGCACTCTACCATCAGCTGCTGCTACTGCTTCTCAAGAACAGGGCATGAGCGCAAGAGGGGGTAAACAGGAAGCGGCGCACAAAAACAGAGCTCTGAAGACCTCTTTTTGAGGAAGGTGATGGAGAAGGAGGTGAGCTCCACTGGCACAGTGCATCCCTGAGAGTCTGGGGACAGACACCTCCACACAGATAGCACTGACTAAGAGTTCCCTTCCATTTAATATGTGAGATGGAATGAAATGAAATGGTAAAATTACATTACATTACATTACGTTACATTACATTACATTAATTAAATGACATCGAGTCGCTTGTAATGACTACAGATCCAATTCTGTGTGTTGAATTACACTGACCCCAAATGCAGAAATCACTTACTGATGTAAAATAGTGAAGTTGGATGTTATACGAATAATCCCATTAATACAATCAATCATTGCTGGGAAATCCCATAATCCTCGGGTTTTTTGCTACTAGCACTCCATTTTTTTTTTTCAGACACCATTAGAAATCAGATCACGTTGAATTTGCACAGCATGGAGGGGAAAGTGGAAAGCATACAAATATAATCTTTATCCCTGTTATCTTTCCTTTTAGTGTGATCAAATAGTAGTAGTATTCCCGATTTAGATAAATCATCATTACAGACAGTAAAGGTGAATTTCTTCCCAATTAATTCCCAGAGTGCCTGATAATTAAGAAGCAGATGCAGCAATATTTAGCTATAGCCCACCAGCTCAAACAAAACTATATAATTATAGATACTACTGAAAAGTCAGTTCGGTCACCAACTCAAATCTTTATTCTTTAGGATTACTTAGTATATATCTCCTCTCTGACAAATTAGATGCAAGGTATTCTCTATTTTATTTACTTGTATGTAACTTACTTTCGATTTACAATCAGCCACTCCCGGATATATGACTGAACACAGTCTCTGACATGTGAGTCCAGTTCAACCCTGGGGAAAAAGCAACATATTGTAAATATTTTAGTACCTAGGTCATACCTTAAGAACAAAGAAATCTATCTAAACATGCTGTTCAGAAAAACGCCTATTATGCCTCTCTGTATATTTATTTTACTGCTAAACTATTGTTTGATGTGTAAAGAAATCTGTGCACTACATGAATTCCCTGATGCAGGTTTTTGTAACTGTGTTTATAAATTAACAAACATACATTTAGGAGTGGTAACCATTTGCCATTCTAAGCATTTCATTACTATTAAGACCGACGTTGCTATAAAATACAGCAAAATAAAAGAAATTATACCAGGTGCCCATTTTTGTAATTTTCAAAACTTGATAACGAGTCTTAACGTATAGAGATATTTTCCAGACACCTCAGCTCCTGGACTCTTCACATACATAGCCTCTTGTATGTTTTTGATGTAATTTCCTCTTTCTCATAAAAATGAAGACAAATCTAAAAAGGGACCCTAAACATTTCATCAGATAGCATAATAAAACGTTAAGATCTAAGAATACGTTATAATTTAATTTTATGATTTTCAAATAAGTCTCGTTTAATGTAGGCAGTTGTCAGTGCCACATGATAGAGTGGATACTGATTGGAACTGAAGTACTATAAGATAAAGTTGTTGTCTGTGAATTTGCTGTCAGGATGTTGTAGCATAATTCCCCGACCCCTGAGTGACCTGTGCCAAAATCACTTGTTATGTCCTCTGATACAAGTGAGTAAAAAAGTAGGATACACATGCAATGCAGGAATGGGTGAGAAGTATGATGCTCCTTGCTGCTTTCCACCCAGAACGTTTTAACAGATTTGCAACAGACTACTAAGAGCAGCTGACAACTGACTTGGGTTCATGCGTGCACCACAGGAGAGAGCCTTGGTGGGCACCAGACCGCTGTGTGCCCCTGCCGCTGGTGGACCGACACAGGACATGGTCGCTTCCTGCATCTGGTTCAGGTGGACGTGGGTTGTCGAGCAGGCAGCAGGTTAACCCGGTTTGGCTGTTTGTATCTGCTTCCCCCTCTTGTGCAGGAAGACACCACAGACTGCATCGTCTGCAGGCAAACCTTTGGTGCATGCCCCTCCCACGCTCTCATCTTCCCTAACGCACCCTGGCATCCGTGGCGAGGATTTTCTGTGAAAGCTCCAATTCGGATAACAGCAGTGGGAATAGCTAAATGGGAAGCTGCTGTCTAAAAAAATCCGCTGAAAGCATATTTGTTGGCATTGACTATTTGAGCACTGCCGCAGACTCCTTACAAAACCTTTAATGTCACTGCAGTGCAAACCAGGCCTAAAACTGATTGTACAACATGAGTCTACATGTTCTTCTATTGGAAAAACAAATTTTTTTTTTAAAAACTGTTTTAAACAGCAGTCATGTTTTAAAAACAGCATGTTTTAAACATGCTAGGAAGTAACCTTGGAAACAGGGGAGAAATGGTCATCTTATCTTTTAAATCTCATTTCAAAGTTGAATAATTTCTTACTTTTTTTTTTCATAATTTAAATAAATGAGAACTTCAACCATCAAATTAATCACTCTTTCCCACATCCCTACTCTCTTCCCAGTCCACAGCAAAACAAGAATTTGCGATAAAGACTGGAACATTTTCCATGAGTAACTTCCAAGTGAAAATTACCTTTTGTGCAAATGTTACAAAATCCCCTAGGAGCTGTATGGTTCAAGGAGGTCTCAGGTGACCTAGTATGGCACCTCATCTCTACCGCCTTTGCTCTCCTGAATTTCCTGAGGGTGCACTGGGCCAAGAAGGAATTTGCAGGCTCAGACCTTGCTTAGAGAGGGGTTCTCAGGCAGTCCACAGCTGGCAAAAATCATATAAACCACGGTTCCTGCTTAGCCTCCCTGCATTTGGTATGTTGGGCAGAAAACACCAAACATATACTGCTGTTGCATAAGGCTGTAGTTTACACAGCCGGCTGATATAAATTAGAGCAGGCTGTAACATCTTTTGCAGGAGCAAAGAGGGATGCAGATCTACCCTGCAAGCCAGGACACCATAAGCTAAGGCTATTTGTCCCATCGGTGTTCAGGTTCAGCGCAGCGGAGAATATAGACTGTGACGTTCATTTCCTGAATATACTGGAAGGAGCCAGCCACCATCCCAAACACGTTGCAGAGTTAGCTGTCTTTGCAGACGTAGCAGTTTGGGGCTAAACTGGTGCTGACTTCATGTTTATCTGGCTGTTACCGCTTGCAAAACTCAATAGGCCTTTGTGGTTCTACTTGAAGATACCATTTACAGTAAAACAATCCTTGAAGAGTATTTTGCATACAATGCATATGATTCTCCTAAACCACAACAGAAAACTCTCCAATGCATCCCTTGTTCTCATCCTGAGAACTTCCGCTGCCCATAGTGTACCCGTTTATCAAACCCGCTTAAATACTTCCAGGATGGCCCAGCACCAGTATCAACACATGCTACCTATTTTAATTTAAAAGCTGTTGAAAGCAGTGGAAATCTTCCTAATTATTTCATTAATGTCAGCCTGAAATCAAGATTGACTCCTACACTAGAAATTAACACTTTTTTCCTCCTCCAAACCTTATGAAGTATGAACGATTTCCCCCCATTTAAGCAAGAAAGGTACTGAGAAAGAGACAATTAGTGATCTGATCAATGTCACGCAACACGTAGCTGGCAAAAAAAAAAAAAGGAAAACAATAAAAGAAAAAAGAAAAAAAAAGAAAAAAGAAGAAACCTCAATCCTATGTTTACTACATGATCACAGTCAGCTTCCACCTCTGGGATCACAGCTATAAAATTATTTTTCATACTACCCTCATGCCTTCCTTTACTCTTCTTCCTGGTCTGCGCGTACCTCACTTCTGCCACTATCAGCCAGCTCAGGAAGCTGTGTAAGCACTTGAATAATTTTAAGTGTGCAAACAGGCCTAAAAGAATCAATCGCAAAGCTCAAATGTTTCAAGTTCAGTAAGTGCATAATGTATGGATGGATGGCAGACTGAGGTGTCTGCATCAACATCTCCAATTTTTAAATCAGCAGCACTTCAGAGGGAAAGTCTCCTTACCCATCTTCTGGCATAGAGGGTTGCAAAGTCCTGCACTCTTTGGGTGTAAAGACAATGTCCAAGTCATCTTCAGGAAAGTCACCAAGTTCTTGTGCTAGTTCCGAGTCCAAGTTGTTTAGCCGCGTCATTAGGAAGCCTTCAAAATCTACCGGGTCTACTGCGTCATAAAAGGAAGGCTAATGGAAGACATAAAGAGGTGTTTAATTTAGCAACAGTAGTTTTTTCTTAATAGTCCAATTTAGGCTTATTTATTTAATTTTTGTTATTGTCCCATTATTTTTTAAACGTTAGAAACAGACTTCTAACCTTATATACAGTACCACTGCATTCAATGCAGGGTAAAGTTGCTAATGAAACATTCAGATGAAAAAAGAAAGGGAACAAAGAGAGAAAAGTTTTAAAACACAAAGTAGAAATGGAAGATACTACACCTAAATCCAAATTTGCACCTATTTTCTCCATTGAGCTTTCCTAGATGCTGGTAGAAGGAGCGCTGTCTGAGGTAGACCCTAGATGCCCTCAGATGTGTTCTGCTGGATTCTGATGAAGTGCACTCAGCCCCCCTTGTCCAACTCACGGTACTAATCAGAGTTATGAAAAAGGCAGCAGTGAGTAGGAACAACAGAGGACACGGGCAGGTGACCAAAGTGATAGTGACAGGCAGCGCCAGCTAGCAGGGAACTGTCAATGGACTCCACAGCATGTGTGACAAAAGGCACTACAAATAACAAGGCCAAGGCAGTAAATCTCCGAAGTTCCACTGAGCTAAGGACCAACTACAAGCACTGTGGCTGCCATCATGAAGATGCCACTCATTTGAGGTGCTGCGTCTGAAAGATGCTATTAGGAATGCTGTGGGCTTTCGACTCCAAACAAAGTTGACGACAAGATATACCCCAGATCAGAAGAAATTATTATTTTCTGTGTCTGAATGTTACTGGTGTGCATTTTATTGGAGTTCTAATTTGACTGGATTTTTCAAGGGTTAGTAGAGTAACTACACGAAAGATTATACGGAACTACTAAACTTATTATTGCAAACCTTAGATATTCACCATTTCTACCGCACGTGGCATTGCACCTTGATAGAGAGCAGTTGTATCTGACTACATTTAATCAGCCATTCTTACACAGAGCATCTGATCAGAACAAATTTCAACAAGTGCAAGCCCTGACACTCATTCATGCTATGAAGCTGTCTGGCTCTTTTTATCTGCTTAGTCTCAGAAGCAGAAAATCTTGTTTGATATGGTAACTAGAAATGTTCCACATAGACATAAATGTGACTTCAGATGTTAAAAGTATGGGTTATTCTAGGTATAGATAAAACTGAAAATTATTTTACTTGCAACAAAACCAGCCAACAAAATTTGCCTGTATATGTTCAGAAAATAAAACATCTGTCCAACTGAGTACAGAGACTAGCATCTCATATTGTTAATTTTCTTGACAAGTAAAAAATATATCTAAAAGCTAGAGCTTTAGAAAACCTATATTGTATGTTCTGTGGGTTCCAGAAAGGCCAAGGACACCTCAGTGCAGTAAGAGCACAGAAAAACAGAACATTAGAATAATAGCACTGCAATGACTTATTTACCAGGAGGAAGAAATTTAGCAAAAAATAGCTATCAAATCATCCTTGTATGTAAAGAACAAGGATTGCGTTGCACTGATTAACCCGAACAACCTTTCACAAGACTGCCTTCTGAAGCTGCCAGCAATAAATAATCTGACTACAGATCAGATAATCTACCTCTACGGTGCTGTCGATGGGCTAGGGGAAAAAATAAGGCATCCAATATCCCTCATATCAACACTGCCTTTATATTCAATCTTACTGTGGCTACTATCCAACATGTGTTCTGGAGCCATCCTCCTTATACACCAGTGTTCTTCTTCACAAGTAAAAATCTGTGGGCTAAAATCATGAAGTTTTCACTCATTATTAGTGAGTCCTACTTGTGCAAGGCTCTTATGGAAGCTGGCAAGATTTTTGCCAAAGCATGAAGTCACCTCTGCACGCAACAGTGTTACACCCACAATATCAGGAATTTTAGCTCGATAGGACAATGAGGAACTCCACAATTTATGAAACATGCAAAGGTGCTCAACAGTGGTGAAGCTCTGGGTAACTCTGAACTAAAATGGCTCATGCATAATATGCCACGTCAGTCACTGTAGACAGGAAGATGAGTTAAAACTGATTAGCGGTATATGAGTTTTGGAGCCATTTTAGAGTCCTGGAAGTACAAGTGAGGAAGTTATTCAGCTAATAAAAATCCAGACACATCTTGCAGAAAGTGAAGCATCTTTAGAAGAAATGCACTAAAAACATCTAGGAGAAGCAAACCGATTTAAACTTTTTAAAAAAAACAGATGTAGCAAATACTCCTGCAAATGATGTGCTAGAGACCTTTGAACACACACCACCACCTGCCCCAGGTTCCCTTTTTATAGGGAAACTGTATTGGTCTCTGCATAAATAAAGTCTCTGGGTTCACCCCTCTGCCTCCATACTCAAGGGATCGATTGAATTCTCTGAAAACACCTTTAAGAAAATCTCTCTCTTTGCTCTTCTCATTCAGAGGGAAAAACTAAAACTGACAGTAAGTCCAGCAAATCATGAGGCAGCCAGCTGAAGACATACACTGTGCTGTTAATAAATTTTAGGTCAAGCACTATCTCTGGTTTGCATCTACTGTAGTGCTGAGCATACTGGATCAATGGTTATGAGCAAATAGTGATTTTTATTAGCTATGGATTTTTTATTAATTGTCAGCATAATATCTTTGAAGTTCACGTACTGCACTGCCAGGGGGGTAGAACATACATTTGTTAGCATGATACATATACAAAGATCTACCAAAAAAAAAAAAAAAAATCACAAAAGATTAAAGTAAAACACAGCTTAAAGTATATAAAAGCGTATTACATCTTTTCAGTTGCTGAAGACTAAATGTTTTGCATGCAAAATATTTTTGCACAATACAATCTAATTTTTATTAAACATTGCGTTTCCTTTCAGAAATCACACTATTCCATTCTGACAAGACAAATCCATCGCATTTCATTGTCTTCTAGCTTTTTCTAGTTGAAGTGTTAATAATAATCTGTAATCACTAGAAATGTGTGCTTTTGGCCATGGTAAACTAGATACAAATGTAAAATGGACGGTGAAAACCGTAAATGAAGATGCAGGGTAATGGTCTTCCTAACAACTGGTACAAATTATCAAAGGAAACAGAGATACTGTTTCAAATGAGAAGCAAACACTCCTTTTCACGCATCATACAAGTGTGCAAAACAATTATTCGACAGAAAATGCCACAAATCATTACCGCAAACATACCTTTTAAAGGATGATGGATTAGAGGCATGTAGATTGTGTCACCACACAAAATGGCAGCTGCGGCGTAATGCTCACTAAATGAAATGTTACCAAGTTTCCCAAGAGCAAAAGCAGTTGTCTGCGTGTAGAAGGGACCTAGCCGCCCCACGCTGAATAACCGCAAGGAACAAGTTAAAACACCACAGCATTTCAGATTAAGGAAGTGAGTAGTGGCGGGGGGCCCTGACACACAGGAAGTAACTGCTTGCATCTAGTGTTTTACGTTTTTCACAATCGCTGGTGCACAAAGATCTTTCCTGCTTCTACTTACCACTTCTCACAAAAATAAGAGAAAATTGAAAGCGTAGGAAGAAGGAGAGTATCAAAGTCTCAGTCAGTTTTATTCATGGCATAGTACGTTTGCAGAATACCCATCCTCCTGAAAGGCCATTAAAAAGATATGGCATTTTTTCCCTTTGTCATAAGGGCAGTGTCATAACGTCCGACGTCTTTAGAGGGTGTTTACACGTGCCAGGCTGAAGATGACTTGGAGACACATAACAGCTGACTCAATTGTGTCTATGCCAATCTATGCCAATCTGAGCATACTTCGGCATTTCTCACTGAACATGCTTACTCTACAGCACTGAAAAACAGGTCAGTGTGCTGCCTCTGTTGCTAGCTTTGGAAACTGTGTATTAAGCCAACCTAGCTGAGCCTCCACCTTTCTTTTTTTTCTATTTACTCACTGACCTCCTTTTGCAACTCATCTGTGATCACCACACAACACATTTCCTTGATGGAGTTGAATGTTTCCAGCAAGGAACGGATGTAATACACTCCAACACCTGGCAATTAACTTTGATTTATAGTAGTAGACAGAAAGATTGTCTTATTTCAGGCTCCAAGGACCATTCTCATTTTTTTTCAAATGCATAATTTCCTCAACTCACCAGGGAGTATTTTTTAACAGCTTCAGATAGAAGCCAGTGGAAAGCAAGACAGCTTAGGAAGATCACTTAATTTACCCTAAAAACTTTAAGCAATGTAGATGCCAAACCTGTGTAAAGAAGATAAACCCAGAACTTACCAGATGAAGAGTCGAAAAGCCAGGGGTGCTTAAGCTTCGTTGACAGAACTGTGCAAAGCCTGGCTGGAGGGTAAATTGCTTTCTTATTTCTGCAGACGAGTGCCTTTAATTAAGCAGAGAAAAACCCTTATAATTACAGTTATCCCCATACAAATTCCAAATGCTAGGCTTTGGCCAATTTAGTCTCCTGTCCCAGTGTTTAGAAAGGTATTTTGACAAAGTTCTAGACTTCTTGTTTTGTTTGATGCAAACCTCAAAAAACATTTGCAGTCTGACACTCTTCCAACAGATTTCTGTCATTATATTGCAGTCCTTGCAATTGGGAGGCCTGTGCAAGCAAGAATAACCTTGCCCTTAAGGGAAGTGTGACTGCAACCTGTACAGCAACACTTGCAGATTAATTTCTGCAAAGCAAAGGTACAGGATAATAGAGCAGAAAAAGAGAAATTAACATCACAGAGGCAAATATCTTAATAAACTAGTAACTGACCAAGGGATAGAAATAAGACAGAACCACACACTGAACAGTGGAAGCCCAAACTTAGGTTAATAATGCAGCCTGCTGTGAAAAGCACAAGACAAACAAAAGCCTTAATTTAAAAATCAGCCTATACTGTATCAGCTGAACATTTGAGGAAAAGACTTCTTAAGTGCTAACTAAATTATTTCAGTGGGAGCAGAGAGAGGCCAGTACTGAATTCTTCAGAAATCCCAGAGTGATAGTACAGTTGCACGTACCTGATCTGAAAATTTACTAATCGGGAGTAGCTTGGTCATTTTTCATGGAAACAAATTAATTTTTATTATGATTTAAGAATAATCAGCCATGAAATGGTAACAAAGCATGTATAATATATTTAATCAAAACATTCAGGACAAGATTTTTAAAAGAACAAGACACACTTAAGCAGATTCCAAGTAAAAAAAAACCTGCAGCCCACCAGGGCAGCCAACTGAGAGACAGGAAAATACAAAGGTAAGAAGACTTTCCCTTCTGTATGGGAGTCTCTTCCAACTCCAGAAAGCTTTAATAGGCATCCTAGAATTACCAGATGCCACAGGACAGTTTGCCTGTTTGGTCTGTGCTTTTTCTCTTCTGCAGCCTCTTGATTTCTATGACTACTATTATCTATTCTGTGACAATGTCTTAATACCACTGTTCTTAACAAGCATGACAAAAACCTAAACTCTTCTCAATGCAATTAAGAGAGAGGCATCCCACAGAAAGTATTAAAAGTATTAGGCCTGATTTCTAAAACAAAAGGTGCATAAATAAGAGTAGTTGCTTGTAAGTCAAGAGGCCACACCCTGCGTGAGCAGGACATTGCTCCAATCTGAAGGCAGCAGCAATCACAGACAGCAAAGCCAGAGTTACACAGAAAGAAAAGAAATCCATTTGGAAGAGAAACTCCTACTTATCAGTGGTATTCCAAAAATCAGACAGGATGAAATGGTATTTTTTTTAAAGGTTATTCAATAATTACATAAGTAAGAAGCCACATAAGGAAGACTGAGGAAGTCTTGGATTAATTTCAGATTAATTTTAGATTAATTTTTGCCCAATTATAAAAAGAAAATCTGTTTGTATATCAAGGTTATTGTCGCTCATCTTCCCACGGCAAATAATCTCTGATCACAAATGTATGCAGCAAGCTATAACACAAAATTCAAATTATTCAAAATTATTATTTTTCTTCAAATTGAGCCAGTTTCTAGCCTGTGCAGAAGTATCTGTTCCTGTAAATAATAAATGTAGCAGCATATGTTGGCTTAATGTATGTAAAAAACTGTGTTACTGTATATTCCAGAAGTTGCTGCTGTAAACAATGATACAACACATCTCTGAATTACACCAGATAGGGGGTCATCAGACTCTTTGAAGAGGCAATGGTATGAATTTTCATCTACAAAAGAGGAAGCACGCATGTGGATGAAGGGCCAAATTTGCTGTCTGCTCAAAGCCTGTTCAAGCCCAGCTAACTGAGAGGAAATATGTTTCTCAAGAGTGCCGACATTAGTTTCAGAGTCTCCCCAAGGTTCAAAGAAAGAACCTGCGAAATAAATCAGTCCAATGGAAGAAGAATCCTGTAATCTATAAAGGTGAATTTGAAATAGTTTAGGAATAGTTCAATTGATTGATTTCATGTTTTTCATATTACTGAAGGAAGAAAGGAAGAAGAAACACAGTAAGAATAACAGAAGACAGCTAAGTTGGTTTGAACCAACTCAGAAGATCTACTAGGAATACGTAAAGGAAAGACACAGCTGCTAAACAATGGTAAACTAAAAGCACAATTTAGCTACCCCAACATGGAGAAAAGGAGGATGTTACTGTCAGAGATAAGCGTGGAAAGTTTTGGCAACCTGGGAACTAAGGTGGAAACAGCGGTCCTTCTAGTCGGCTCTTTGATAATGCCAGAATGGCTTTGGTCTGTGAGATGCCTGTTTTCTGACCAAACAGCTACCTCAGACACTGGCTACCTACAGGAAAATGATGGTCCATATTAATGTACCGCATGTGGTGTCCCAGCTTTTACGGATGCTGCAGTCCATCTGTGCCATGGCCATAATTTTACCCTCCCTGCCTGTACAGCAGCCCTGTGTGATTCTGAGGAAAGCCTTACAGTCACCCTTAGCAGCAAGGACAGTCTAGCTATATGCTAAAAAAACAATAAGAAGGCAAGGGATTAAGGATGAACACAAAGCAGTCACTGACAAATATGAGCAAAAAAGGCAAGTGTGTCTCTAGAAAGGAGGATGCAAATAATCACGGACCAGTCAGCTGGTCTCTGACACTCAAAAAGGTAGTAGAGCAACTTACTGGACGATCAGCTCATGCGTAGCAAGAAACTGTGGTCTCCAGTTCCAGGGGACCATGGAATCATACTTAACATGAAAATGTACATCACCTTAGTAATGCCTGTTTATTAATAGGCTGATGATGATGATGATGAAATCTATGGTGGGCAACTAGAAACTGGACTGTAGTAAGCTATGGCACAAAAAGTTTGGCAATTATTGGTATATCATTGGCAATTATTAGGTAATGATGAACAGCCAATATGGATTTATCAAAGGGCAGTCACATAAAAACAATCTAATACTTTTCTGTGATAGTTTAACCGGTTTCAGCAAGACTCTGGATAGTTTCCCTCATGACACCCCTATAAAGAAAGTAAAGAGAGAGTGGCTAGGTGGAATCATCACAGCTGGTTTCAAAACAGGTTAAGAAAACATATTCTAGTTGTTCAAAAGAAGATTGTGAAGAGATTTTGAATACCGTACTACTGTAAGTGAGAAGCAAGTTAATTTTTCTTCAGTCTAGTTCCAGTCCATATTTTATTTCACACTGATGACAGTATAGGTAACATAGTAATAAAACTTGTGGATCACACTGGAAGGAGTTGTGAGTGCTCTGAAAGGCAGAACTAGCGCTCAAAATGTATTCTAGAAACAGCCTGAAATCAGCACAGTTAGATTCAGTAAAAATAAATGTAAACCCCTAAACTTAGGAAGAAAAAAAATAATCAAATGCAGGAATACAAACAAGGAAATGAACTGTCTAAAGAAACAGCCATGCCACAGAAGAGGTGCTGAGAGAGTATACTGGGAGAGTTACTAACAAAGTACTGTAAGTGAGGAAAAAGAGAAGTTATTTCTGTTTATTTAAGCCAATGAGACACTGCTTAGGCTGATGTACACACTTTGAACACCACAGAGTAAGATGCAATCAAATTGAAAAGCTTCACAAGAGAGCAGTCAGAATGCTAAAAATTTTGGGAAGGATGACCCATGAAAGATTGAAAAAACCAGATGTGTTACGAAAGAGATGACCACGGGGAGACAGCAGTTTTCTCAACTATGTAAAAGGCAGCAATCTGTAAAGAAAACAGTGAGCAGTTCATCTCCGTAAAGGGAAGATGGAGAAGAAATCTCCTTAAATTGAAGCAAGAAAGGTTTCATAAGCTATTAGGAAAAATGTTCCCACTGCAATGGCAGCAGGGCACTGGAAGTGGACATCTGGTGATATGACAGTGACAAGAGCACACTGGCAATGTAGATCATGTCTCTGAACTACGTGGACAACTGCATCTGGGCAGCTGCAAGCCTTTCAGAGACCAGAAATGGGACTCAGCAGTGTTAACAGCTCTACAGACCTTTTGTGTTTGTACCTGTCCCTTTGTCTAGACTAAAGAGGAAACACTGGCTGAAAAGAAAAAGCTGCAGATTTGGGGGAGTTTTTTTTTCCTCAAAAGTCACTGATGAATCCACAGTTAGTCAGCGTTCACATGGCATGTTGCAAGACAGTGTAAAGCTGTGAAAAGACAGGAGATGATGGCAGCCTAAGGCACTTCTGGACTTTTGAGATCCTTGGCTGCTCCATGGTGTTGGAGCAAAATAACATAATTTGGAATTCATTGCTCCACCCTTTGTTGCCTTGGCCCCTACCTGAATGACAATGCCGTACTCCTCTGGTTTAAATCTTGAAAAAGCTGGAACTCACCAGCCTTCCTGATTCACCCAGATGTGACTGGAGGGTAGCCACAAAAGAGAAAAACAACCAACAAAAACTGGTGCTGCTTAATTAGAATTTCCCCAGTGCCTGTCCCACTGGTAGATGCAATCCTCTAGCAATTCTTCTGAACAGCTAACAGAAATTGAGACATAGTTTGTATTTCACAAATACTCTCCAATGCAAATGTACAGTTTATGTAATATATTAAACAACAGTGTAACCGAAGTGACAGACTACACCTGGAGGTTCTTAACTGTAACTTGTAGGTCAAATTCTGAGATGTTTCTCAGGGATGAGCTCATAGCAGCATTGGGAACCTGGAGATTTGGGTTATTGACTGGGCCTAGATGAGGCATCAGGAAAGGAATAGCCATTTATTTTCTGTCTCTAATGTATGTTAGATCTGTGGCTGAACACTGCTGGGTTCTATCATTAAAATTATATGAATGTTCAGCCTGCATAAAGCTGTTCTGTAGTTTCACTGTAAATTCTGCTCAACAATATAGTTCTTTGAAACATGTAGTTTAAAAGCAGGGACAATGACTATTTTGCTAGTGTGTAGATAATGTGAAAACTTAAACATAAAACAGCAATTTAGAAATAAAGAAAACTGAAAGAGAATAGCTTTAAAGATCCTCTATTAACCATGAATCAGAAATTTCATAAGAAAAAACCCCTGTTTTTAAAATATGCTGCAATACACCTACAGGATCAACTTATCCAAAGTTACCTACTATTAGAAGTTACCTACTAGAGGGAGGCAGGAAGACTAATCCTTAACAGCCTTCCAATCCCTTCCAGCCGATTCTGAGGAAGAGTGAGTTGTCTTCTGCCAGAGCTGCATACACAATTAGACAGCAAGAAAAATGAAAAAATGAAACAAAAAGAGACTATAAGAACTATCCCCAAGGACGGAGAGACATTCACATTTAAATGTATACAGATGGCAAAGTCATAAAGTAAAATAGTGAAAACTTTTGCTTAACAGGTAAAATATTCAGTCTTGGCTGCCCTGAGGAGTAATCCCTTTCATCTGACACTGACATAGAAAATTCTCAAATTGCTTTTCTTCTTTTTCTGAGCCTAGCATGAAACTTTTCTAGTTACAACTAAAAACAAGCAACAAAAAATTCTGGAAGAGAAAAACATAACATTTGCCTGTCCCTCTCCTCCACTCCCATACACAAGCACATACAGTTTTAGGCAACAATCCAGATCTTTAACTAGCAAATATGGGAATCTTGCTTAGAAGTCCTTCTCTTACCACCAGTGGAACTGCCTGTTTTTCTTCTAAGTCTCTAATTAGTCCTGAAGGCACCAGAGCTCTGCTTTGTTAGTCACTGCTTACAGGAGTGGTCGAGCTGAACTAGCTGCTATTTCCTTGATGGCTCAGGTAGGCTCTACACCCTCTGGCACACCCTTGCTTTGGGGTCCACCACAGTAAGAGTCTGTATCAGCTAAGGCAATAAAGACCCTTTCAAAACCGTTGAAATTCAACCACAATCTTCTCAAAGGAGATGGTGCAGGAACAAATGAAGTCTAGGAGGGAAAATCACCAACTTGTTATGCTGGCAGCTTGTTGCAAAGTAAAACAGGCAAGAGATCATTTTTTATTTTTGTCCCAGGTCACGTATGCCATTCATTCAGTGAAGATTTTTCATTGCCACTCAGTTTTGTTGTTTCTCCCTCAGGAAGAAGCAGACATAAAAATTAATTTTCTAATCCTGGCAGTGGAGGAAAAGGACAACCATACTTTCTTGCCACGCAAAGAAACTGTAGACAGGACTTGGTCTTGATGAACCATCTTTTATGTGCTTTTTAATCACTGTACTTGATGGATAATATGCAAAAGCTTGATGTAACACTTGAGAAAACATTATGCATGCATTGTTGACTGGCTGGCTCTTGCAATGAAAGTGTTTTTAGGTGCTGTGGGAAAGCAGAGTATAAATCAACCTTATCTGTCATCCTATTATAGACTTAAACTGATCATGATAGTTTATATATGCAATACAAAATTTCTAAAGGATACTTCACAATGCTAATTAACAATGCTAACAGAAGATAAATTTGTATGAAAACAACAGAATTCTTTTGTTGTCCCCATGAGCTTAAAATTTATCAGCATACACAAATTATTATTTATAAACACAAATCTTTCATATTGAGGGGTTTAACTTCAATTTATCTAAGGATAATTGACTGCAGTTGGCTCAATGCACTCTCTGCTTGTAGTCCTAAAGCTCACATTGCTGCCTCATTAAATGTTTGTTTCAGCTGAGATGTCTGAGGAAAACATTTTTAACAAACGTGCCCTGAACTCTCTAGAAGACTCTATGGGGCTATATTCAGGGCAAACCTCTTTTTTTTTCTCTTGTTCCTTGTGAAACCATTTAAATGACTTCCAAAATCTTAGATCATCTACAACAATGATAAGAGTAATTTTAAAAGCATTAGTTATCATACATGCCATCTTCCTTTTAGACTGTGACTTGAAGTGCTAACGGAAGGATACCACTTTGTGCTTTTAGATTTTTGTTTTGTCTGCACTATCCTACCAACGCAAAACAGGATGAATACGAAATAAATGCAAAGATTTATTTTCCAGCTCACATGCATAATCTAAGCTTCACAAGGACTTCACTAAGAAAATGCTATCATAATGCTGATAATTTTGTAAAACACATACCAAGTTTAATAGTTTATGTGCTTTATTTTTACTTTCTTCCCAATAAACGCTTATTAATAATAAGCACGTGGAAAAAAGTCAGACATTAAGAATAATAATAAATACCGTGTAAATGTTATTCTAGGGAATTTTTTCATTTTGCTCCTACAGGGTTGTTTTTATTTTTATCAAGGTCATAGCTGGCATTTTTATCCAGGAGGAAAAAAAATGTGTATGTTGTCCCTTTTATGACTGAGAACTTCAAAGAAATTCACAATATAGTCACACTATGTTTACAGATGAGAGTCTTTAATACTCTCGCTACTTCAAAAGCCAGAGGAGGAGATAATGCAAATGGAACAGAACTGGAAAAATAATGTGTCGATATTTTGGCCCCTCATTTTCTAAGAACACAGATTTGTGGAGCTTCAGTGTGACTCTTCTGTGACAGAAAAACCAAGAGCTGGTTTTTTAGTTACTTCTTAGAATAATATTTTTTCTTTAGAGCTGAAAGTTTAACTAGGAAAAGTAGGATCTTTTATTAGGGCAGTATACCTGAAAAAAATTTGGACCAATTTCAAGTACATGAAGAGGAACTGCCATTTTCAGAACAGGCAATTTTGATTCAGCTTCAGTGGGAGACAGAGGAGTAACTAAGATACACTTGAAAGCTGAATCTTCCAGTCACACTTAAAAATAAGAATGTCCACAGAATTTGGTATGTTAACAACTATGTTGTTAAAAAGAATATACTTTTTTATCTGCTGGCTATCACTACAGGTAAAAATTCCACAGAAATTATATTACACACCCTCACAAACATATTTGGATGATGCAACACATTTTATATCATAAGTTACAAACTGAATTTCACATCATAATTCATCTGGAAAATTTCAAGCTTGGGGAAAGGTTAAGTTTTAGTCTAACAATTTTCTAAACATGAGGTTTTGTTATTATAATGATTGTAAAGCTCAACTCATATGACAACTGAAATAAAATATACTCTTACCTAATCCAGTTTTCTTGACTTTAGAGAAAAATACAAATATCGCATCCAGGTTTGCTGACTCCTTTATAAAAGTCTCCAGGTCATTATTACTGAAGCTCAGGAAACTGGGATTCATCGTGTGCAAGTATTATTCTACAAAGGTCGCAAGAAAAAAATATTGTGGACTTTTCCATATGAACTTGTCCCAAATGCTGATCTAGGCCTGGACCTGTTTTTCTGTAACTGCATTCATCAGGGCAAGCATTTAGCACGAGTATGTTGTCAGGTAAGCACCTTTCACAGGCTATCCTTGTTCCTTATGCTACAAACTACAGTATAGTCTGGTGTGTGTTTTTCAAATCAAATTAAAGAATAAAACAACAAAAAACAAAACAAGTCAGACTAGAAAAAAAGGACAAATATACTGAACTATGCTCATGAATTGTAATTTTTAACAACTATAAAAACTGAAAGTGGTAGCGGATATAAAATACAACATTAAATATGTCTTTCTTTCTGGTTTTCATTTCATGCCTGAAAGTGAAAATTGTTTGGAAAGATAAATAAGGAATGTTCATACACAGGATGTGGCAGACATAAAAATGTTTCTCATTTGCAACTTCTTTTTTCTTGGGTAGGATTAGGATTTCTTGTAGTATAAAAAAAAAGAGCCTCATCAAAAGTTGCAGCCTAGACTTCACAATGCGCATAGATGTCTGAAGTCTAAGAAGGACACAAGATCTCAAAAAACACAGCTTTAAAACACAGCTTTTCTGCTTCAGACTCTGAAGTCCACTGCTGGTTCACCAGCCATCTTCCAGAGACAAAGCAAAAAACTCAGCATTCTAACCATGTATCAGGGTTTATTATATCTGATTCCAGTGATTGCACAGATATGTAAGTACAGTATAATATTTGTGTTCAACAACTCTAATAGAGTTGGGGGGTTTTTTTAGCACAATTTGAGCAAGCAGTCAGATGAAAAGACTATCTTCCTGCTCACAAGAGATGTCAGTAACATCTGTCTCAACAGTAACAACAGTATTCTGCTTGCATGGCCAACTGTTCTCTAAAGGCTTTGTTTCTACAGCAGCCTGCTTGCTGATAAAGAGCACGCTTGTTTTATGGAGCCTATAGGCAAGCCTATCTTGCCCTCACTGGCTATTTTTCATAGAGATTTCACTGGATGGGCCTGTGTTTGTTACCAACCCCCTCTTTAAAGGGTTACTATCACCTTGTTTGTATAGCAGACAGACCACTCCAGAAAAGTGGTCTGAATCATAAAGAATCATAAAGTTCTGCGTAAACAATACAAACCGGAAGTAAATCACTATGATTAACCAAAGGCATTTGTATCCTCTTAAAAGTAGTGAGAGGGCCTTTTCTTAGTCTTTCTTTTCTACTTCCTAGAAGTTACATGTGTTTTAGGCAGGAAATGTTGTAATTTTTTGCACAAATGTACCAGAGGAAAGGTCTGTGCATTTAGTCTTTGTGATGGAAAATAGGATGTCAAATCTAGTAACAGCATCCTGAATAATCTGATATTTGAAAAATGAGCAGATACTTACAGGGATTTATATTATCACTATGAATTAATAACATATGGCATAATCTTGATACATAATATTACTTTCTTCCTCAACGTACGCCTGTAACTGATTTACAATCCACCTCTGCTAGAAGGGGAAGCAATATTCCCACAGTTCCCCATCAGAATTAGAAACATCTTAAGAACACACACACAGTTTTGCACAGACAAACATGACTTTGTGCACTGTTTGCTTTTCTTTTTATTCATTTTGTGCTGGTTTAAAACGTGACAGCTTGCAATCTAAGCCTAGTCCATAACAAATATTACAGCAGTGTTCCTGCTTTCATGCAGTTGTCTCTTTTATGGCCTCCAGCTATGTTGTAGCTCATATGGTCTATAGCGCAGCTTACTCCCAGGTATTAGGCTGTGTAGGTGCAGACAGGCTTTGAAATAGTTGGGTCGAAATGCAACAATTATCAATGCCAGAAGGTGAGATGCAAATCCGCTGATATTGGTTTGAAGTATACATTGTGACCAGCCAAACTGTATACCACTTAAATTTGTGATTTGCTCAAGTGTAGTTGTAAAACATGTTTAGAAGCACTGTGCTGATACAGATTTAGTCTAATTTGATTGCTCACTGGAAACACCCTAGCAAAGGCAAATGAATTATCTTTAGGGCTGATGAAAAGATAACCTCACAGGCACTAGGAAGTTCCCTCTATTATCTTTAGAGCTATTTACTGTAGATAGGATCCATCCCTAGCCTGCTTTAATATTCTTGACTTTGTGGTAAATTTAGGTGGTCATTATTCCTGCAGGTTACATCTCTCCCTTAGAGTGGAGGAGTACTTGCAAAAATGTCCTAAAAGAAGAGAGAGAGGTTATTATACCTAAGGAAATAGCCATCTGAGGCATTTAATGGCTGTTTAGTCCTTCACATGCAGTCATAACTGATAACAACAGGGATGAAAGCATGGCCTCAACTCTTCCTTATCTCTTCTGCTCACTCAGATTGCCTTGAATCCAAACAGTGGTGGGATGGGAGGTAAAACATCTACGTACAAAGGCTGCAGCAGGGACTGGCCTTTATGAATAGTGTATGAAGCAGAGCTTCCTATCTTCTCTCCTCCTCTGCACCTGCTTTAGAGTCACATACAATCTATTCCGTGTGCTGAATACAAATCCAGAAGACACCAAGACAATGATGCCGTAAGAAGCTAGCAGAAATCACGTTGCAGTAAGTCAGGAAGACAGGAATGACTTCTCCTGGGAAGAAGTAATACTTAGGAGATTAGGGTCTTCATATATTTAAAGGAAACTTAGGTCTAAAGCTGGTGAAGTACAAGCTGGATGAGCAGACAATGAGGTGGACTGAAAACTGGCTGAACAGTCAGCCTCAAAGGGTGGTGATCACTAGTATGAAGTCTACTTGGAGGCCATTAACTAGCAGTATACCCCAAGAGTCAATACTGGGTCCAATCTTGTTTAACATCCTCACTAATCGTCTGGATTATGGGGCAGAGTGTACCATCAGCAAGTTCACTGATGATGCAGAACCAGGAGCAGTGGCTGATGCACCAGAGTCTGTGCAGCCCTTCAGAGGGACCTCAACAGGCTGGAGAAAAGGGCTAACAGGAACCTCATGAAGTTCACCATGGAGAAGTGCAAAGTCCTGTACCTGGAACATCTCCATACACCAATACACACTGGGACCACCCAGCTGGAAAGCAGGTTTGCAGAAAAGGACCCAGACATCACAGAGGACTATGACCATGCTGGTCCTAGAAGACTGTGACTTCTACCAAGTTGAACATGCGACACCAATGTGCCCTGGTGGCAGAGAAGGCTAATGTTACCCTGGGGTGCACCAGGCAGAGTATTGCCAGCAGGCTGAAGGAGATGATCCGTCCCATCTACTCAGTGCTGGTGAGGCACGCCTGGGTTCTGTGTCCTTTATCTTTATATGTAATATGTTGAAGCATATGGAACCCAGGGTGATGATTAAAGACAGCTAACACAGCTTCACCTAGGGCAAATTGTGCCTGTCTACACTAGTGGCCTTCTACAATGGAGGGACTACACCAGTGGACAAGGGAAGAGCAACTGGTGTCATCTACCTGGACTTCTGTAAGGTCCTCCACAACTTTCTTACCTCTAAATTGGAGCGACATGGATTTGATGGATGGACTATTAGTGGATAAGGAACTAGATGGATGGCCGCATCTGAAGAGTTTGATATGACTCAATATCCAAATGAAAATGAGTAATGAGTTGTGTTCCTCAAGGGTCAGTACAGAGACCGATACTATTTAATATCTTCATTAATGACATGGTAGGACTGAGCGTACCTTCTGCAGAAAACAGCAATCTGAGTGGTACAGCTGATTCACTTAAGAGATGGGATGCCATCTAGAGGGACCCTGACAGGCTTGAGGGGTGGACTTGGGCAAACCTCATGGAGTTCAACAAGGCCAAGTGCAAGGTCCTGCATCTGGGTCAGGGCAACTCCCAAGATCAGTTCAGACTCGGGGATGAAGGGATTGAGAGCAGCCCTGATGAGAAGGACTTGTGGGTATTGGTGGACGAAAAATTGAACATGAGCCAACAATGTATGTTTGCAGCCCAGAAGGACAACCATATCTTGCGATGCATCAAAAGAAGCGTGGCCAGCAGGTCGAGGGAGGTGATTCTGCCTCTCTACTGCACTCTGGTGAGAGCCCACCTGGAGTACTGCATCCTCCAGTACAAGAAAGACATGGACCTCTTAGAACAGGTCCAGAGGAAGGCCACAAAAATGATCAGAGGAATCGAACACCTCTCTTATGAGGACAGGCTGAGAGAGTTGGGGTTGCTCAGCCTGGAGAAGAAAAGGCTCCAGGGGGACCTACTATGGCCTTTCAATATTTAAAGGGGGGTTATAAAAAAGACAGAGAGAGACTTTTTAGTAGGGCCTGTAGTGATAGGATGAGGGGTAATGGTTTTAAACTAGAAGAGTTTAGATTCAGACTAGATATAAGGAAGAAATTTTTTGACTGTGAGGGTGGTGAGGCACTGGAACAGGTTGCCCAGGAAGCTGTGGATACCCCATCCGTGGAAGTGTTCAAGGTCAGGTTGGACGGGGCTCTGAGCAACATGATCTAGTGAAAGATGTCCCTGCCCATGGCAGGGGGGTTAGACTACATGATATTTGAAGGTCCCTTCCAATCCAAACTGTTCTATGGTTCTAAGATGCAAACCTGATCTTTACAATCCCTGCACATGCAACTCCAAGGAATTTTCTCTGAAGGATCTAAAAAAAATCAGCTTCTCATTTATTTTTATGGAAGTCTGAGAAAACTGGCCATTTACTATAAATTGTTACTAACAGATTGTTATACTTAACATATGAAATTCATATACATCCTACTTTTTAATCTTTAATCCGTTATTAGTGTTTAATATTTTCTGTACCAAACACAAAACCACTACTATTTCACACAAGCAGTATGTAAATAGTAGTCTTTTCCCATAGTAATTACAAATCGGAATTTTTTAACCTCTCTTAAAAGCCACAGTGCACTTTATATTTATGGTATGGATTTTAGATGAACTCAAATGGGCTGTTATTTGATCATTTGAAAAAAACTGCCTTGAATATAAATCTGCAAAGGTTTATTAACTTGAGTCATGCTCTCTTAGGATTCCCAGGGTGCAACTCATTAGAGTAAAGCAAGATTCCACACTTTCATCAAGGGTGCTTTCCTTTGTGACACACTTTCTTGAATTAGGTTGGCTCAGTAAAAACGAACACAGAATTTTTAATACTGCCACTGTCCTAACATCATGTATTAAAAGACTTTGGCTCAATGGTCATACATGATAAGAAGGATATATCTACAAGCAGCTTTTAAAAGTTGATAAAGTATGAATGTGCGTTTTACGTATGCAGCAAACACACAGAAAATGCCTTCACTATTAGCAGACTGGTAATTTATTAATGCATTACTTTATGTAAGAAACTGACTACGAGAATTTACCACATTTTTTCAAAAGACACTAGATCTTTATACTTACTACATAAATCTATTGTACATGCAAAGGACTGAGGTCCTCCCTGAAGCTTACTTAATATATTTGAAGTTTAAAAAGAAAAATGAATTGAAAGAAATAGCTTGGCCTACACAATGGAGTCCGGAAAATGCTTTTAAGTAACTAGCATTTTATTATATCCATATAAGAAAGGTTTTATTGAAATTCAATGAAAAAATTGCTGGCCTCAGCCCCATAAAGGGTAGCACTGAAAAGAAATCTGCTATCAGAGCACATAGGAAATGGCCTGTTCTGCCACTGAAACCATTTTGCACTGTACCTGACCCCTCTGCAACAGCTTTTGCCATTTAGGGTAATTTCTTATGAACATTCAGAACCAAGACTTTGTACAGTGTAAGACTAAAGCCGACCTTTTCATTTCAGGTAGAAATAATTTAAATGTATTCTCATCATTAATGTGAAGTAGAATACATGGTACAATTTGAGAATTAGGTAGGAGATTGACTTTTTTCGCAGGCTTTTTAAAATTTGAAATCTTTAGCTAACTGTGTGGGGTTTTTGTTTTTTCATTTAAATCTATGCATGTAAACTCATCCTTAAGTACATAACTTAAAACCAGAACAGGAAAAGAAAACTTCATTTGGCAACTGGACAATTTCAGGGACAAGGAAATGAAATCATACAACTAAATGCTAAAAATTTGTTTTATAACACTTGTAAAATGGAGGCATTGGTTGTCTGTAGAGACACTCAAGGAGTTTGTCTATTGGAAGTTTTTTTAATTACATGAGTCACATAACTGAAAGTTAAGTGATGTGTTAGGGAGCTGTATTGCTGCTCTTGATAGTTTTCTGTTTTGTAATTTATGTGTTGAAATGTTTTGAATGTATAGCGCTGATGGCCAGGGCCCCAGGTTGGTGCCAAAACACAATTTTCTTCACTTGAAGTCAAATCAAACTACTACTGAAAGATCTATGTGGAAGATAAAATGGTAAACTACACTGGCTAAATAAAAGTAATAAAAACAGAAAAATCTCTTCCGTGCATGCTGTGTTTATCCTAACACACTGCTGAGGCAAACTGATTAAAATTCAGCTTTTATGGTCTTTCAAATGTACACTGCTCAGCTGGTGCATGTTAGAGCCCACGCTTTTAGCAACAATAAGTTGGTTTTTTCTCAACAGTTTACAACATTGGTTTCTGGGTATAAATACTGTGATTGGAAAGCAGACGCATTTACAGCAGGCAATCCAGATACCTTCAGATTACTATCTGGGACTCAACTCAACGAGAACGATCGGCTTTTTCATGTCCCATGCTGTCTTCCAACCACCACAGACACCTAGCACTCTCAGAGCACACCACAAAGGTCTCTCAGTGTTGCACAGAGGAAGGGGTTTTTTCTTCCTCTTCCTTTGTCCAACACAGGAGGCCATTTAGAAAGCCAGTTACAACTTACTTTTAAGTGATACTTTAGGCTTAGTTTCGAAGAATGTATATTGTTGGACAGGAATTTCATTTCTCACATAACAAAAAAAAAAAAAGGTATTTTTTGAGGTCCTGCTCAGTTAATCAACTTAAATCTTGGTAACACACAGGTATATAACCGGAATGCTGCCTAATATGAGGGACACTAAAGACTTGCTCCTTCACTTCTACATATGAGATGAACACCATTATACATAAAAGCTATCCCACTAAAACAGAAGGAACTACTCACATACATGCATTAAAAACATACGTGCAAGTCTTTGCAGGATTAAAAAAGGCAGGAAGGAACAGGTTGGGGCAACAGAACTAGATGGGTGGAAAGAAGAATAAAGTGATAGGAAGACATGGTTATGTGGGCAGGTTGCGTATGCAACTTACAAGTCTGAAGGTATTTGGAGGCCTGATTTTAAAGTCTGACCTTCTTTTAGACAAATGCGATGCTTGTCACGTAACAGCTGTTCCTGAAGCATCTGCAGCTCCAGTGCTCCTGATCGGTAACTCACACTAGCTTTAAGTCATGATGAGACTACTAACACAACATTTCAGATCACATCCTTGCTAATTTTTTACAGAACAGTGTTTAGCATAGTTCATAAGGTGGTCAGATATCTGTCATGCTTCGCTGAACACACTGGGGTACACTTGACATAACCAGCAGGGAGGAGGCTGATGTTGTCGTACTGAGGAACCAGTACAGAGCCTAAAATTCTGCTGGTCCTCACAAAAACAGTTTATAGCTTAAGCAAATCACTGGCAAGAGAAAGACTGAGAAGGAGAAGAGCTTGCATGTGAATTTGTAGTGAATGGAGGTAATTATACAGGCAATGTAATAACTCTTGTAAATGATGCCTTGCCAGTAATGTCCAGCTTTCACTGAGTTGCATTTTGAAGAAGTAAACTCAGGAACTCTGAAGAAAGAGGAAGAAAATTCTATAGCTGTAAACTAGCCTTCTGTGCACAGGCAGGAAAGCTAACACACTTATCTATCATTCCTCTTATTTTGAAAATTCCTTTCAAAAAAACCAAACCACCACAATGAAACCACTTATTGTGAAGATACATCACTCTGTTTCAGTAGAACAAACTGCACTTGAGTCATGTAAAAATTAGCTGCTCCTTTTGATGAATGGGAAACATGATGTTATGCTAGCAAATATATTCTAGCATACTGTGTAAAAGCAAATATTCTTACTTGCAAAATAAACATGCAGATTGTTAATCATATCCAGAACATGATGAATAACATATCTGAACATCTAATTTGCTACAAGAAACACTAAATTTTTCACTATTGAATAAAAAAAAAGTAAATAATAAATGTTATAACAGTAGTTTATTTTCACAACAGTTCTTACTAGAAAACTTTTGTAAGCCTTTGTGAAATAAAGCCAGCTAAATTGTTATGATTCCACTACTCTGTAAGGCTTCAGTCATACAGACAAACAGTGACCATCACTACTGCTGGGAAAAGCTGCCAGAAAGCTGACCCTAAAATAGGAAGAAAGAAAATAACCCTAACTCACTGCGTATCAGCGAGTTACACTCTTTATTCAAGCAAGTCTCCAAATGATCAGGAATCATGTCAGGATCCTCTAGTGAACTCCTCCTTTTATGGCTTCTCAATATGATGTCTCACTCCTGTGAATATTCCACCATAAATTTAAAATGAATTCCCAAAGGCTATGGAAAGGTACACTGATGTGTATTCTGCCATGGGAAAGGCACATCACAGCAGAGCTAATTTTATCCTCTGCGACTGCAAACCCCATGTCTTCCAATAAATTGCTGAGGAGGTGGAGTTTCTCTGCATACTTTTCTCTCTGGCACAGAGACCTATCCTCAGTTTATATTACCATTATGCTATTTGCTCTTTTATGTGTCAGCAAACTCGGTTACCTTGTACATACATCAACACCCTGGAAACACTGTTTTTGTCTCAGATGACGAGACTCTTGAAAAGGAGGCCTGTGTTTTCCTTTAACCCAACGATATGAAAGCAATTGTCTTGGTTTCTTACTGCCACCACAGAGCACAGACCAGCTGAGAGTCAGCACTTGTCTGGGAAAAGACAGCGAAGTCTAGCAGTCAGAAGAGTACGGTGTTCCAACAGCTGAACTCTTATTTATTTAGTTTAGGAAGGGAAGGGGGAAGGTAGATTTATTTTAAATCAGAAGGATTTTTTCTTTTCTAGATGAAAGGGTGAAAAGGGGGAAAAAAAAAAAAAAGTCCCAGGGATGTATGTCATTGGGATGTATGTCATTGGGATGTATGTCACTGCAGAACTGATGCCCTACATAAAAACTTTATTTCCCAGGAGAGCTCATTTAGGCACCAGGTTGTTCTGCTGCTGCGTGCGGAGGAGGAACCCCAACCCACCGCCCCGCCGCCAGCGAGCAGCCCCTCCAGCAGGCTGGGGTCTTGCTCGGACAGAAAAGATGGGGAACAGACTCCTGGGGTGAGGCTGGACGTTTCCTCCCAGCCGGAGGACACAAAGCCCGAAGCGGCTTCGTCCGCGTACGCTCTGCCAGCGCAAAGGCCGCCGCAGAGGCGCGGCGGGCAGCCGCCCCTCGGCGGGGCCGGGAGGGGACCGGCGGCGGCAGCCCGGTGGCGGCGGGGCCAGCTGGGCTACCTGGAGCCGGCGGATGGCTCCACGCCCCGGGGGTCTCCCGCCCGCCGCGGCTCGATGCCTGCCTGCCTCGGCCGGGTCTCGGGATGAGCCTGGGGAGGAGCAGTCGCCAGGTACGAGGAAAAAAAACCCCTTACCTGTTGATTTTCAGGGCGAACGCCCTCCTGTCTGCGGCGGGTAAAGTCGCCATGCGGGAGAGCAGCCGCGGGTGCCGGCAGCCGAGCAGGACCGACGCCGGCTTGGTACGCACGAAGGGGGCGGCTTTATTTTATTATTTTTCTTAATTGCATGCTCCGGGCTAAGAAACCGACGGTCTTCTGACAGCTCTGGGTGTCAACTTCCGCATTTCACCTTCCTCACCGAAATCGGCCGGAGTGGGAGGGATCTGCCCCTGTGCACAGCTGGCTCCTCGCCCCCGCCGGCTGCCACGGGCCACCCGCCGCGGCGGCTGGCAGGGGGGCAGGAATTTCACCTCGCTGCTTGACGCCGGCGACACCCGAGCCGCCCGTGGATGTTTCGGGGGGGTCGGGAGGGAGCCAGCGGGGAAGGCAAACCTTTAGGCAAAGCGCAACAAGGAGGGAAGACACCTTGTACCCCTGAAGGCGCACAGCTGCGGAAATCCTTGGGCACACCGCTCCCTCTCCCAACCCCTTTTCTTTTGGAAACGGCGGTGCGGGTGTCGGACGCCCCCGCCCGGGGGGCGAGCGGGGCTCTGCGGGGACGGGCGAGGAGGCAGCGGGCAGCGCTGGGCAGCGCTGGGCGCCAGGCGGGCCCCGCGGCGGTCCAGCCCGTCCTCCCCCGACGGAGCAGGCGCGGCCGCCGGGCAGGACCGGGCAGGGCAGGGCAGGGCAGGGCAGGGCAGGCCTGGCGGGGGTGCTCAGGGCCGGGCAGACCGGCGCCCACCGCCCTCCGGGCAGAGGAGACGGGCAGGGTCCTTCCTTCGGCCCTGGGGTGGTGCTTTGCCAGCGCACACGTGCACCCAGCGTGGATGTTCCTCTTGCCCCTAAACTACTGGAGCGTGAGGAAAACCCACAGGTACCATCACCAGATACCAGCTGAGCTGGGCACAGAGCGGGCCCCCCTGCTGTTCTCTTCACCTGCGCTAACAGCTCGGCTTCTTTAAAAGGCCGGTTTTACTGAGTGTGCTTGTGGTTGCGTTTCAAAGTGGTGTTTTCTGACTCTCAGCCTTGGTGCGGATTTCACTGCTTCTGCCGAGAAGCGGAACTCGGACTTCATTTGAAAAGAGGAAACAGAAACCAGTCATGGTTTCTGCAGGTGAATTCTGGGGTAGTGGAGGCAGTTCAGTTTTAGGTTGTCCTGTTTCTATTAAATCTGTGCCTTGGTGCCAGCAACATTGGGATTCACCCATTGAAAGGCAGTTAAAAATCTCTTCATTCTGGAGGGTATCTATCTCTGGAGGAGAACAGTGTGATTGGAGGCAAGCAGTGGGAAACTGTCAAGCAGTGAAGGCCTAAAATTGTGCTACTCACAATTACCTCTTGCTCTGCAGGATTCGCTGTTCTCTAGGGCACTGTTAAGTATGAGTGGTCTCAAATATGAATGTTAACCCCTACAGTCTTTGAAGACCACTGGTTATGTGCCATTATGGAAGTGCAGAAAGGCTGAAGAGGTGAAAGTAACAAAACAACTAAATAAAAAGAAATTGGAAATGGAAACAAATATGGATGTATTTTGGGGGAACAAATCTGCAAGGACCGACAGCAGAATAGGATCTCAGGTTCGAGTCTGAAAACCTCAGAAAGCAAATACTAGAATCTACTATTAGTAGAATGGTATCAGCTAGCAAATATTAGCTTTGGGAAGAATAAATTAGACACGTTGTTGCACAGAACTTACCCACCACACCCATCCTTTCTTTACATCACCAGGATAAAGCTAAGGCCACTTTCCTACAGGTGGTTTAAACTTACATATCACTTAGTTACAAGTCACCAATACATAGCTATGATCTGGCACGTGTGCTGATGAAAAGAAGACCCCGAGTGTCAGAGATACTGACTGTGGCAAGACACTGCTTCCCACCACCTTTCTTCTCGTCTGCACTTGCACATGTCTGTTGAAAGATGGCCACCGCCTTCAAAACTTTCCAGTGCACAAACTGGCCGTGGTTTGTTACTGCTCTACAAGAAACTCAAAGCATCCAGCCTGCCTTCTGAGAGGCGGCTGCGATCACATTGTGTCAACACTGGAGAAACAAGAAAAATGCAACCTTTTTTTAAGTTTTAGTAGACACCTGGAATTTAAATGGACACATCCATTTTTGAGAGCCTAATCTGAGACACAAAATGGTTGATTTTTTTCCTGGATCCGTGGTATGCATTTCTTACCTACTGTACTTGGGAGTTGAGGGCCTCAGCACCGTTGAAAGCTACATGTCTAAAATCCAGCTGAAATACTTATTTTAACATCTTGGCTTTTCTGGTATTCTTACTCTCTCTGCTCTTAGAGGAAATTGGTGGACAGAGGAGCTTCTCTTCTCCTCTTTGCTTTTCAGAATTTTAGCTTAGAGATCCTTCAGATGTAATGAAATAGCTGTGAAATAAACACCTGTTTGTCAATTTTCTATGCTGTGTAGACCACTGCAGGACAGGCAAGAACTCTTTGCACGTGTCGAGGTGGGCTCTCTTAGTTCCACCTCATTCTACCTTCTGTATAATAGAAGGGAAATTGGAGGAAAAAACGTCATGCAATTCTCCACTAGTACAGTAGATGCTTGCTATCACATGAAATTGCGTTCTGGTAGCTTAACCATGCATTATAGATAACCTGTCACTAGAAGAGCCGCTCATCCACAGTAGGAAGTCAGATCTTTTCTGTTTCTCAAAATACTGCTTTTGAAAACCATAACCATCCTGTTCATTGTTTAATTTCAAAAGCTTCCATGAAGTCCTAGGCCTCTGTTTCTAGCAACTTACAAGCTAAGGAGAAGAAAAGTAAGCAGTGAAAAAAAAAAAAAGGCAAGTAGCTCCATTAACCATTCTGTACATTGTCTGGTTGTAGAAACAGTTTTGGTATTAGATAGGTTTCACACCTGTTCTGTTCACAACAGGTCCTACGAAAGGAATTGGACGTTCTTCCTTTCCTGAAGTGTGTGGTTAAATGGATTTGTATTGCTATTTTCGTTTGTTTGTTTAAGAGAGGAAGATATCTCTTATTCTAGCTGTATGTCCAGAACTGCTAACTAGACAAGAAGAATTTCATTCACTCATTTTTTTTCATTGAACCTATAAAAAAAAAGAGTCCAGGCTACATCTTAACAGCTCTTTTGGTGTGAAGTAGGACCTTGCTTGACTGCCAAATCTGGCCACGCCAATCAGGTTAGCAGCAGTGCAGATAACATCTCAACCTGCACAAATACACCCAGTTACAAATGATAGAACTATTTATTTTGCAGTGGCATACATTCTTGGTAACCATGGACAAAAGGATCGCTCAAAAATATTTTGTCACATGCAGGAAGAAATGTCTGAGGAGACAAACAAAAGTAAGCTTTCCAAACCTGCTAGTTTATTCAGCAGGTACATACCAAACACTTGTAAGTTTTCATCTTTTTGGAGGAACTGAATTATTGGCAGCCTACTTGAGCATATGAGAATGTCGTGTTTTGGGCCAGACTGGCCACTGGAAGTCATCAAATATTCCTTTTCATGTCAGCAATCCCATTGCCTTTTTTTTTTTTTTTTTTTNTTGCCTTTTTTTTTTTTTTTTTTGAGGGGGAGTGGGGAATAAAAAAAAAAGAAAAAAGAGAAAAACAGAGAAATTTTATCAAGAAAGTTTACATGGTCACTGGAGTACTACCAGATGAGATGCTGGTAAATTGATTTTTTTAAACTGTCTTATCCAATTAAGTTGTTGACACTCCTCAGTGTCAACAGTGCTGCTCCAGTGCTTATTGTTAAACACTGTGGTTTGAATTCCTGCAGCAAACAGACCTACTATATATAAGGTCATGAAGTCTAATCACGCCTTTAGAACAAGAAGTAGAACAAGATCTTTCCAGTCAGTAGATTAAAAACATGACATCAAGTCAGATGCCAGTGAGAGCAGCACAAAATCAAAAGTGAGGAAAACAATTCAGATGCCAGGGAGAGCAGCACAAAATCAAAAGTGAAGAAAACAATGCAACTCAGAACAGACCATGGTTTTCCAAACCTAGCTTTCTTGGATGGCAGTAGCTGTTGGTGGGTCTTGCATACGATAGAGTAGAATTTTCCCATTTCCTCATCTCCATCCTCCTATTGCACACACATGTATCCCAAATGGCGGTCCTAGTCATCGCTCCATCACTTCATACTAGAATCAGTCATAAAGCCGAACCTTCCCTCTCATTCCACTTGGGCTTCAAATGCTCTCACCACACTTCGGTGTTCCTCCTGCAACTTGAGCTGGAGGTGGTGGGTCCAGGGCTGGTTGGTTGCTGTACCTGGGCAGGCTGAGGAGCTGCAGGCCCAGCCACAAAGAGCAGCTTAGTGATGGTAAGGACAGCACAACTTGGACACGTGCTTCTGGGAGAATGGCCACTGCTCTGTACCATTCTGAAGGAGTTTGCAGTTGGGGTTGGGGAGATGCTGGAAGACCCAATAACTGACGTGTCTGTACGCCACTTACCAGGGGATTTTTTTTGTGTTAAGACACGCATTTCCAAACACCTTTTTTCTTAAAAAGGTAAATAAGCAGTCACTTCTTCACCAGTCGGGGTATCCCCTGCAAATAAATCTATTGCATGATTGAGTATTACAGCATCATACCCATCATTAGACACAACTTTGTGGCCCAGGATGGTCATGGATGACAAAGCCCTGCTGAAGCTTTAAGTGTCACCTGCTTATTTGTAGAGGATATAGCTTTGATGCTTGACCAGCAACGGAGTTAAGTCCATGGGAGTTTTCTCAGTATCTTTTATAACAGTAAGTTTGCATCCTTGGCAAAATACACCAGCGGTTTATAACTGCAGGGACGAATAACTGTTGTGCTTACCTCATAAGAACATCTGCAGGTTCACACCAACAGGAAAACCGTGATGATGTCAGTACCTGCCAGCAACACACAATGCCTGTTAATGTTTGCTCATATTTCACCTTCCTACAGCGTTGCTGGGTAGAAGACTGTCACGTAGCCAGTGCAACCAGACACTCCCTCCTCAAAGGAAGCTGACGTGCCATCAAGTTCAGTGGTCTCGCTGGCATAGATCTTGACTGTATCCAAAAAAATCTTAAGTTCAAGATTTATTCAAGATTGCTTTAAGCAAAAAATGTTATATGAAATTTAGTAGGCTAAATCTCAGAAAAATGAGTGTAATTTTCCATTAGTCCTACTGATGTATTAAGTAGATTGGCAATGAAATACTGAATCTTCCTTTAAAAAAAAAAAAATTAAAAAATTACTCCTAGGTTTAAGTTTCATTTCTGTGTTGGTGAAAGGGAAGAAAGGGAACTTACATCACTTTGCAGCCTTCTGTTTTTTCACAAAACACTTGACTCTAAAAAAAAAAAGGCTATGTGAAATCATATCTTCTTTTTCCATTTGTCTGTTCAAATTATTCTGGAGAAATAAAATGTTACTGGCCATATCCTCAGTAGAGAGTTTCTCGAAGAGAAACAATTTCTTTGCTCACCTTTACAGTAAAACAGAACTTAAGCAGAGACAACGCTGGTGAAATTTTCCTTTACTGTCACCATCTTCTTACATACAATTAGGCAACTTGCTAGATTATGTATGTTGATGTTTGAATCTGGACTATAAACCATACCTTTATTCTAGTGTTCTCAGTTTAACTAAGTTTCATATCGTAACAGCATATTGAGCACTTAAGTCATAGAAGGCAGTGTTAAAAAGCAGGGCACCGACTGAAGTAACATTGGTGTTTCTCAAGGATCTTCCTTCTCTTACACGGCATGTGAATGACCTGCATTCTTCAAAGACAAATAAAGTCTGGTTGTCAGGAGAAGCTGTCAACCCAAGTACAGATAAGAAAATAGTTTAATACAGAAATAGTTAAACACAGCTAACAGGCAAGAAAGAAGTAAATATACCCAGGGGAGTATGCAAATCATACTGAAGTTATGCCTCTGTTTACCAGCTTATATTTTGAGATTTACATGGGCCTGCTGAGCAGCTACTGAGCTGATGGCAAAACTGAACTTCATTTCTGTTTCCGCATTGTTTCGCAGGTTAACTAGAATTCAAAAAATCTGGCATCATTGTATGGATTTGCAGCAGCTCCTTTCTCTGTGATGCCAAACTACATTGTACTATATAGACTAGCAGTACCTGAAACAAACCTTGTCTGGCAGCCATGACACTTTACGACTGTTTAAATCCACTTAATATTGAACTGCCTTTTCCTGTTGTTTCAGTCAGATCATGGTCCCCTTGCTACTGTATCAGGAATTAGTTAAGTTGCAATGCTCTTCAGTGCGTCCTCTTCCGTATTTTCATGGCTCTTGCAGTCTTCTTCCCCACTTAAAAAATAACAGCCTTAAACACTTGCATCCATCATCCGAGTCAGTCTGAAGCAAACAGCTCTGCTTGCCCTGAGATCTTCAGTACTTGGGAAGGGACCAGCTTATTTCAATTGCAGCCACCTAAAGTAATAATTAAATACAACTTCCTGGTACCCATCAACACTTCACTGCTTTCTGATGTTGTATGTCTGGCCTGCAAATAGCTCAGAATGAAACACTCCAACTGTGCCACCCAGATTTAGGTTCACTATGCCCGTTGTAGCTGCCACCACAATAAAATATGCAGGTTTTGCATCTATTTTTACAAAGTAGGCTTTATTACAGAATTCAGTAGAAACGCAAAGACAGTTAATACTCACAGCAAAATTATAATGACTGAATATGCACTTTAAAGAAACCAAAGGGAAACCCAGAAACCACAGAATTTATTTCAGGTAATTTTGTTCAAAAGAAAAATAAAGAAAAGTGTCATGTGAACTGATGAAAAGCAGAACAGCTTAAAGAACTAGGACACTGTATTCATCACCTTGTCCTTCCCCAATACCAGATGTCTCACTGACATGTAAATGAAATTTCAACATTACAAATAGTCTCATTTTTGAAAGACAACTTACAGCCTTTTATATGCTCTGTGATGCTAAGCTGCTAGTTCCCAACACATTTCTGATTTTTTTATTTCTTAACAGCTTTCTTGCAGTGAAAAATCTTAAAAATTTTATCAGTCCCTTAATAACAGAACTATGTAAAGTTAAGCAGTCTCGGGACAGCAAAACCATCATTCAGGTTTCTAACAGAAGTAGCTTTGAAAAACTGATCAGGTTTTTCCTTTAAAACGGGACGCATCATAACCCGAGTAGTTGAAACAGGAACACAAAAGGATTCACCACGTATTTGTCCTAAAACTCTGCAAATCAACACACTATCTAATTATACCCTATAATGAGGAGATTTACTGCCTTCCACAGTTAAGGGAAAAGAAGCTCCACAACTGATTCTTGTCACCTACCCTTATTTACTGAAGATACCTAAGCCTGACACTTTGCTAAACTTAGAAGTTTCACGCTTGTGCTGCTGCTGACACTCCACAGAGCTGGCAGAAGATTTATAGTGTAGGACAACATAAGTTATTTGAACTACAACCAAAGCAAAAAAGTGCATTTCTCTCACAAATTAAGATTTTAATAATGTGCTTTTGAACTTATTATCTGTAAGTTAGCTAATAGTTTTGTAACTTACTGTCTACAATCATGTAGCTATAGGTATTTTTCTTGGAAAAAATGTGGTTGTATCTCCAAAGACAAGCTGAATTAATTGATTATATAAGTTATTTGATACTTATATACTTACTTTTTTTAAGACCAGACTTTTACATGCTTGTTGTAATCAGAACGAGTAAAGTAAAAGCAAACTATTTAGATTGGAATATCACCAGTATTAAAGGAATGTTTTGACCTGCACAGGCGTAAGAAGATTCAAGGGTAAATACTAAGTAAATTTACTGCCGTACAAGCCAAAAGCCATAAAAACAAGACAAAGCCCAACACACTTTCTCAGTCTGTAATCAAACCTGTGTTACCGGACCTTATCTTGAGAGTGGAGAACCACACCTGGATTTTGAGGAGCATGTATATATAAACATGCATCAGGCAAACCTCTTCTCCGTGCTTCCCTCAATACTATTACACTTATACCTTCTGACATGAAGAAATGGAACATACGTTATGGAGTTGCTAAAGCAACAGTCCACAAAAAGCTAGGGAGTTTACACCACGGCTCATCGCGGGTTACGGCCTCCACGCGCGCGCGCGCGCCTCCTCACGGTATCTGATGGCAAACAGAGGAAGCCAGCATCCTATTTGCAGCCTAATTTTATTCGATTAAAAGTCAGCACGTCCACCCCGCCCAGCATTGCCGACCAGACCGGGGCATCTCCAGCCGTTCCCCGTGGCTCAAAACAAACACTCCCCTTTCCGCGGCGTGTGCGCAGGTGGGTGGCGGCGGCGGGGGGGAGCGCGGGAATGCGTGTGAGGGGAGAAGGCCGCACCGCCCGCCCCGCGCCTCTCTGCCGCCCCGGCCAGGCGCCGCCCAGCTGCGGCGCCGCGCGCTCTCATGGAGGACGAGGACTGCCCCGACCTGGTCCCCATAGACGCCGGCGGCGGGGAGGGGCCGGAGTCCAGCCCCAGCGGGAAGATCCCCGTCACGATCATCACGGGCTACCTAGGTGAGGAGGAGCGGCCTGCTCCGCTGCCCGGGGAAGCGCTATCGGGCCGGCGGGGTGCGGGTGGTTGGCGTCGGGAAGCCCCGAGGGAGAGGCGGGGGGGCGCCCCCGCGGGGCGGGGGGNGGCGGGTCGGGCAGCAGCCCCCGCGTCCCCGGGCTTGGCCGGACAAGCGGGAAAGGAGCCCTCGACGCTGCTCGGGCGGCGCTTCGCAGCCTGCTCGCGCTCGGCTCAGCGGCCTCGTGCCGCCCCTGGGAAGCGCGGGAGGAGGTGGATTTGCAGAAGGATTTTGCACCGCTGTCGCTGCTTTTGCCAGCCTGTTTCCAGGGTCCGATTCCTTCTGGTCGCGTTTGACCAATGGCTTTTTGCCGCTTTATGTCAGAATAGTGGGGCGTGTTTGCCTCGGGTGAAGGCAGGCTGAATTGCAGCTCTACAAATGTGAGGTTTGGCGTCCCTCTCTTAATTCAACACGGTTGTTGGGAGCTTCAAATACAGTTATATACGGTAAAGATCTGGTTAAGTTTAGTATCGTCAACACTCTTCTAAAAGCTGTAGCTTTGTACTGATCATACTCTCTCAAAAAACCCTAAGGGCAGGGAAAGAATGTTTCTTTACCAAATTTCACCCTAGCTGTGATCATGGGTATGGGATGAAACTGTCAGTAATGTGATACGACAAAAGTTGTGAACACCTTGCTTAACTGCCACTAGATGAGGCCTTGTTATTAGCACAGCAGTGATTGCTGATGACAAAAGAGCTAGTTGGAAAAAGCATTGGGAGGGAGAAGCCTAAGTGTGCCTTTTGTTAAGAGAAACATAAAAATGAATTTTCTGGGAAAAGGCTGCCCAGCTGATAGGGGACTTCAAAGTTTGTCAAGCACTGACACTTAGTGGAAAACTGTGGGTCTTTTGAAGCTGAGATTTAAAGTGCTGGTAGTTCCATGCAGTCAAATATCTCTACACATTAATTTTTACAGCGTTAAAACTGCATCATACAAAAATTCAGGATACAAGAATGAAAACTCATATTTCAGAAGAGATCAGATTTATATCAAGTATGCATGTATTTGCCACAGTATTTGCTTTTTATTTGAAAATTTAAGCTTTTTAAAAAAAATTTAATATGGTCTGTGTTCCAGGAGCTGGGAAAACAACTCTTCTAAATTACATCCTGACAGAACAGCATAATAAAAGAATAGCAGTTATTCTGAATGAATTCGGAGAAGGTATGTAAACCTGCAGAAACATTGTTTTTAGCCATAAAATGACAAGAATATAAAATGTATGGAAATAAAGAACACTGTGGTTCTAGTTCTATTATTGAAATTATTGACATACCTCATAGTCTTCAGAAGGGCAAAAAGACTTTTGGCTGGTGGTTCTAAAATAATGCTGTGCATTAATCTGCTTTGTACATAAATTCAGGCCCGCAGAGTCAAGTAAATGAATATATCACCCTGTTGGAAGTGCTGTACCCCCATTTGTCCTACTCAGTTTCAAGCAAATGGAAATTCAAGTGATGTGTTGGTAGATAGTATTTTCTTTCCTTTCCCCTCAGCCACTTACAGATTATTTTAAACCAAGAAAATGGGAAGATGTGTTCTTGGTGTCTGTGGTTCTTTGAACTCTTGCATTTCCTTTTCAGGAATTTTAGTTTTTGTGGCTATAATTTTATATCCATACCATAGTCAGTGTTCCTGATGGTTTGCACTGTGGTGTTGGTGATTTTTGTTTGTTTGTTTTTGTCAGCAAAGATGCATGCCACTTTTCTGGACATGGAGTCTAAAATAAAATATGCGGACAGAGCCTTTATTTGATATGGAGGTAGAGGCTGATTTCCCTTTCTTGTAGCAGAGTTTGTGGCTCTTACGCTGTACTTTCATCCTCTGGGTTTTGGCCTTGTAGAAACAACTTGACTTTGACTTTTTAAATTTCTCATAAAACGGAAAATACTAATTTCTAAAGAACATGTCGGAAACATGGTCTCAGAAGAAGAAAATGGAATCCAAGGGTAAAAATGCACGCCAACTTGAATCTTTCATGTCTCTTTTGCAGGTGTTGTAATGTAAATTTGTAAATTAAAATTATAGTGCTACTTCTTATTCCAGGAAGTGCCTTGGAGAAATCCCTGGCAATCAGTCAAGGGGGAGAACTCTATGAAGAATGGCTGGAGCTCCGAAATGGCTGCCTGTGCTGTTCAGTAAAGTAAGGAGGGACTCTTGTACAAGTTCTTACAGTGGGTTTTGGGGGAACTGAGGAAAGGAGAAGACATGTTGTATTTGATTCTGAAAACTGATCAAGACTTCTTCTGTCAGATAAAACAAGAATTGGAATTTGGGAGAGGAAAATTTATTTCCTTTTTCTTCCTTGCTGGATTTGGACTTGGTATCTTTCAGAAGAATGATCTAAATACCAACTTATACACTGTTGCGGTATTGCAGGGTGGGGAGCTCTCCCTCTTCTGTTACTATTATATGCTTTTATACAGAGAGCTGAAGATTCAGGGAAGCTGGAGCTAGGACTCAGGTTTCCTAGTTTCTATATCAAGTACTTCCCTATATTTCTTTCTCTGTATGGTTAATAAGCACAGTCTTCCGAATCGTAAGCTGATGGTCACATTAAAAGCAGGAGTGTATCTGCTTCTTTGACATGTTTTTACCATGTTTGTTTGAATGCTGGATTGTTTGTGCTAAGTTCTAATAAAGGTGTTGGCCTGTTTGTCCTGAAAATTTGGAAGAACTGGTGCTCTGCCTTAAATGTGATAGTAAGTGGAAAGCAGAAGACCCTATTGCATTGTTCTCTACTGGGATGTAGGGAATACTGCCATTGCTGTTGTGTTTTATGTCCATCAGTTTCTTATACAAAATGCTATACATTTCTCCTTCAGTCTGACTTCATTGTCTAGGATTTAAGTAAATGACGCATCTTAATTTTGCAGTAGGTGAGGTGGAAAGGCAGGAGAACATGGTTCAATTCCTCCATCCCCCTCCACGCACCCTCGCTCTTTTTGTAATCTCAGCTGCCGAATCAAGTAGTTAGTTACTTTCACAACTGCTGTCCTTTACAGGGTTTCCAGTGTTCGAAAGCAAATCTTCATTTAGATCACATTTATTATGCCTGTTGGGCAAATACTATATTCAGACTAAAATGAAACAGAAAACTGCAATTTGCTTAATGTTGGAGTAGCAGCTTGATGACTGAATTTTCACTGTAGACTTTACGTCCTGACTCAGGCCTTTGCTTTGACACTGCGTTCTGCATTAGAGGATACATGCTAATACATGTTTTAGCTTGTTTTCTCTGTTCTCAGGTTTAATTGTTTCTTCTTACAGGGACAGTGGTGTGAAAGCTATTGAGAACCTGATGCAAAGGAGAGGAAAATTTGACTATATATTATTAGAAACAACTGGTTTGGCAGATCCAGGTAGGTCACATTATGGTTTTCATAAGCATGATAATTGTTCTGGTTTTATGAAGTGCTTATTTGCTCAGCGGTCAGTTCACTGTGCAAAATATACAGTGGTGAGCTGTCGGGCACATGCTTTGATTGCTATATAGACTTAAACTGAATTGGAAAAAGTGCAGAAGCAGGGTTGTGAGTGGGGTTTGGTTGGGTGTCTTGTTTTTTTTTTTTTTTAACTTGCTCTAACTTGACTCTGAAGCTTAACAGAAGTCCAGTTAAAACATGTTTCTATCAAGAGAAGACACTGGGCTTAGAGAAGAGAAGCATGCTCTGAATCTAGTAGTTTTCAGTAGGCTTTTGTTGTTCTACTTTGCTCCTTTTGAAGTATAGATTACTAGCATCTGATGTATTATTACATTCATTATGATAGGCCTTATGTTTTGTGAAGTCGTAAGATAATTCTGGTAGGTTCAGAACAGTAATACATCTTACAAAGTCCTTGCGTGCTCTTTAGTGATACCTTATTATAAAAAGGTTTTTAAATTTGAGCTCATGTTAGTAATAGCTATCTAAAACCATTTTTTGTGAACCACCTCAATTAAAAATATGTTGTTGATCTAGAGTGAAGGAAATTCTTACCAGAAATTTAGTTATTTCCCATTTAGGAGACTGACAGTTTCCATCTCAAAGCTAAATAGTTGTCACGGTGAAGTAATTTTCTTCAAAAGAAAGGACATTGATTTGGCCTCTGTTACACACAAATTCTATTTGAGTCAAATTGGAAAACTATTAAGCTTTTTGGAAGAAAGATCAATAGATACCAGAAAACCATTAGATGCTGTGGCCCTTGCTATATCTTGCATGAGTAAGCACTGTGAACTACTGACAGGTATTTGGTGTTAATACAGAGTGAGGTTTGAAGGACTGCATCTTATCACTTCAGGTGGACAGTTTTTGGTGTTAAAATGAATTTGGTTGCTGGTATTTTTTTTCCTGGTGTGCTTAGTACTCTTAGACAGCTTGCTAATAACTAAAGATCTGATACTTGAAAAAAACAAAGACCGTTTTTGCTTTCATCTCCTCCTGTCCTTTGTATTGTGGCACCAATATGCTAAATTTGTTTGTTTCATAACAAATTATGATTAATTAAAAAAAATACACAGCACATCCTACAGTTGCTAGAATCTGTTTTACAGGGCCATTTTAGCAGAAGGCAGTAGCATACACCTAGGCTACGTGTAGTACACAGGGAACAGGTCACAGATTGCAATCCCTTGGTAATGTGGTCCCAGTAGTGACTCACCTGTAGGTACGAGGGAGGCTCCTGTTAGGTTCCCTGGAAGCTTTCCCTTCTCCAGGCTGAAGAAAAAAACATTTGACCCCACCTCTGCTCACAGGGCCTGTGCTCTGGCATCAGCTGTCTTGGTGATCCTACGCTGAACTCCAGTTTATTGATGTCTTTCCTACATGGGGAATTCCCATGCTGGAAGTGCTAGCTATATTTGGGCTTGAAAGTGCTAAATAGGAGAATAACTTCCCTCAGCCATGCCTGTGTTCCAACAGCCGGGGTGCTTTGGGCCTTCTCCGGTCCCAGGGCAAGCTGCTTGCTTGGCTTGCTATCTACTAGGACCCCCAGGGACTTCTCCATAGACCTGCTCCCCAGCCAGTCTGTCCCTAGCCTGTATCACTATATCTTAAGTGTATTACTCAACCATACTGAAGCCAGTTAGGTTCTCATTGGCCATTCCTTCGTGCTTGGCCAGGTTCCTCTGAAAGATAGCACTGCCCTTAGGTATATCAACTGTTCCTTTCCGAATTCGGTGCTCTCTGCAAACTTGACAGGCGTGTCTTCCATCCCTTCTGGGGTTCCTGGTAGAGATGTTGAACCAGTGTAGACCCCTGCAGTACCCTGCTTACTACTGACTTTCAGGTAGGGTGTGACCCATTAACTGCAACTTTAGAGCTTAACTATCCAACCAGTTTTACATAGTTGTCTTTCAATTCAGACTGGTAATATCCCAACTTGGTTACTTGAATGTCTTCAAAGGCAGCGTTGAAAAATTTGCGGGAGGTGATGTAAATGGCATGCGGTGTTCTCCGCTTGTCCACAGATACAATAATTTTTTTCATAGAAGGCCAGGTATGGCCTTCACAGATTGATCAGGCATTATTTACCCTTGTAAACTTCCTTACCAGTACAATATCTGTTTGCAAATTCAACCTGCATTAGATATTTCTTAACTCAATCTTTCTTAACATTATCTAAAGCCAGACGCTTTACTCTGCAGGCCTGAGATAATTAAGGAAAACGTTATTTTCTATATCTGGTTACACTTGACTTTTTTTATCCTGTTGATTTATGATGTAAGAAACAGCATAGCAGAGTTTATAGTAGCCAGTGAAGAACAGAATGTTCCTAGGAGGGACCATTTCTCCCAAGTGTGCCAATTCCATTTTTCTTTCACTGTTTTATTTCTTTTTTTTTTTTTTTTTTCCTGTGTGTGCCATGACGTAGAAGCAGTGGCTGAAAGGTGATGAGAGGGACTATGGATTTTTTTTAGAAGTGAGGGAGCCTTGCAGTAGAGTAATGACAGATAATTGATATTACTGAGTAAGGGTAATTTAGACAACTCACGTGCATTTGGAATTGTGAGATTTTTAAAGCTTTTTGTAGTCATAGCTATTGATGTGCACACAAGTATATGCTTTGGTAGCTGTTGTTAGATGAAATGTGTGGTTGGGTATTTGACATCTATGATGTTTTCTGAGTTTGGAAGAGTGGAGTTTCAAGTACAGAACTAAAAATAGATTTTATTTTCTATGAAATGTTTGAATATCGATAGTTTACTGGAAAATGCCAACTTTGTGGCTAAATGTACTGCACCTCTTAGGAGCGGTGGCCTCTATGTTCTGGGTTGATTCAGAGCTGGGAAGTGACATCTATCTTGATGGTAAGAAGTTCAAGCTTGTTTTCCAACATATCTGCTCTCCCATATCTGGATTTAGTGTAATGTATCCTTATCACTTAGGCAATGTTTCCTAAATTGTTTCCTTTTTTCTGGACTTTTAACTTGTCAACATCAGGACTCTCCTGCCTTTTGTTTCTGCCTTCTTTGCTTATTGGACTCTTGTTAGCTCTAGTTATTCGTGTGTTCAATTAGAAGTCTGACTTTACTGTAGTATAAATCATCACTGCATGTAGTTAAAGAGCATGGTGAATGTTTTGGTAGACTTTTTTACTACAGATATGAATAGCAAACAAGAAACTAATTAGGTGACAAGTCTAATGTTCAGATATACGGAAACATTGGAAGTATAAGCAGTTGTAAATGTGATTATAGTGTTCCTTCAGTAATTGTACAGGAAATTTACAAGTTGTGAAGTTGTTAGCTGTTTTCAGCACATCGCTATTCTGTTTTAATGTTCTTCTAGGTATTGTATCTGTAGTTGACGCAAAACATGGATTGCAGGTAAGTTACTAGATTTGTTACATGGTTTAAAACTGCACCATTAGAACAGCTATTGTAATAATGTTCATTTGGATTAGTTAGATTTTTACAATTGCTTTAATTCTTACAATGAATAAGGATGCGTTCCAGTTGCTGTGGTACATGACTACTATATTTTGAATGAGAACAAGGAAGTGCCAGTATTTGTAGGAATTCAGATTCTTACCAACACAGCAGCGTGTCTACCATGAGTTGTCAGGTTGCTGGTTACTTGATTCCGTGTAGTTCTATCCCTTCACTTGGGAATCTTGGTTGTATTCCAAATAGGCATTTGGATTACTGTAAAACAAGGGGGAAAATGTCTTACAGAATGTCATTGGCCTGTGTTATTTGAAAGGAGAGGGGTAAGAACAGACCTTTGATACCAGTGTGGTAGGAAGTATATTAGGGCTTAAATCAGGAAAGGTGCTAATGTGATGGTAGTAATAGAGAGATGAGGAAGCCAGATGTCTAGGTACCAGGTCAGATTAAAAGATAATCAGACAAAAAACCCCAGGTATTAGAGTAATCTATAAATAATAAAGTGCAATGTAAGAACAAACTTATGGAATGGTCAGGTTGGGTAACAGCAGAAATTGTGATTAAATCAAGTAGTTCAACTGTTTTTGTAATAGCTAGTCATAAAAATGATTATTTGCAAATTAATAACTTAGGAAGTGACTACTTTGATCTGGTATAGATTTTGCGGGATTCAAAATAAAAGTGACCATAAGACAAGGATGCCTCTATTCTATAAAAATCCCATCATGCTGTGGAAGTGTTTTTAATATCTCTGTATCTTAAAATGGCTGCAAAAAGCTGAGAACTGAAGAATAATGGTTAAAAAATCAGGAAGCGATCCCTTCTTCATAAGATTTTATTTTGTTTAGACTATTTGGGTTTCTTGTTTCAGTTGAGCTGATCAAATAGCTGATTTACCAAAAGGGGACAGTCCTGTCCTCTCGTCAATTTGTGTTGCGCCAGGACAGAACTAATCTAATCCGATAGCATGCCAGTTTGTCAAGTTATGCCATCGTGTTTTGCAAGGACTTTTGTGAAGGAATTGATAGAAGGAGAGGAAGGGACTGAAAGCTTGTTTGCCCTTTTAAGCAGGAACCTACTTTTAAATCAGCACAACTATCACAATAAACCACATCTTAAGTCATCCCTCTCTTCAGCTGAGTGCCCTCATATTAATTTGTGTTGTATGACTTAACAAAAATGTTGTATTTATCTTTCTCTTTATCCAATGCTGATTTGAATGCTGAATGAAATCGAATTGTGTTGCGAACAGCAGCACTAAACTATTATTGTTTAAAATTTTTAATATTTAAACTTTCAAGTATTATGTCAGAAACACCACAAAAAAGTTTTGAAACATTTGTTTTTTCTGTCCATTATTATCTTTAACAGCTCACTGAAAACTCTTACCTTATTTAATCAGTAAGCCTGTACAAAACAGACATCCACTCAGAATATTAGAAACTTCAGACTTTCTCAGTTATATGCCAACTAAACAACTTTTGCTTTTTTTATAAAGAACTTGCTAACTTTTGCAATTCCTCTGGTTGCAAAGCTTGACCTCACCAGCTGCTTGTGATTCAAAGAATTTTGAAAGCAATACAGGTAATGACAGTGAGATAATAGGCAGCAATTTAAGGGTGTCATGCTTCAGAGCACCAATCCATCACAAGAAAAGCTGACAAGTAGTACCTTGCAACCACTCAGCCAATTGAAACTGAAGTGGTAATTGATACCATGGGTTATCACTCTCATGGACTTGTCACCCATCCATCTGAAATAGTCTTTTTTGTTTTTAATCAAGTGCGAACAGTTGGACAACTTCATGTGATAGTTCTCTGCTTTCAGGACTTGGCATTCAGACTACTGACATTGTCCTTTTCAGGGCAATAAATCTGACAACATTTAATTCAATAGAATCAATACACAGAGGATTACAAGAAAAGGTCAGAGGACAGGTTCCCTCCTAGTCATCCTGTTGTTACGCTCTACACAATCAGGAAATAGTTTTCAGTTTGTTTTGGGTTTTTTTTTTTTTCTTGGAAGGTGACAGACAGTGTGCAATAACCTTATTTTAGTTTTTCAAGTCAAATAATGTTAGATGCCTGATAATTCCACTTGAAGGAAATACAGTTTTCTAGGGTTTTTTGATTTATGTATTTCCCATCACACTTAATGCCTCTTTCATTTGGTATTCCTGTGTCTTTAAAACCAAATTTAGAAGTAGTATTCCTGATACATTTAGAGCTGATGAAGGGAATGCACAGAACTTCCCAGAGATGTAAGGCGTAAGTGGCGAGCTCTTACTAATATTACAGCATCAATTTAAAGTTTTACTGTCTCCCGGTGTCTGTGATGCTTCTGTCCTGGATATTGCTGCCTCTGTGGCAGAGTGGGCAGAAAATAATTTGTAGCTGAACCTTTTCTGCTTCAGTGTAGTCTGTTGCTCTGCCTAAATAAGTAAGGCTTTATGTTGCTAAACTTCTTGCTGCTGATTGAGATGCAGGCATTTTTTTCCCTTTCACTAATTCTTCTGTGAGGACATTCGCTTGGGCAGGTAGGTGGAGCACAAAACTGCAGATGATACTAAATTCCTGCAGCATGAACAGAAGCTGCTGAATTTGATAGTACTGACTGACTCTTCTGCCCAGTTACGGTTTGAATAGGCTGCAAACACTGAAGCTGGGCAGACCTGCTATGGAGTAGCAGTTTATTCTTACAAACCGAGAAAGAGAGTTACAGATTTTTACTGCAAAAGGAGAGTTTTTCAAATCTTTCAGAGAAAAAGAGTATGCTGTTATGTATATGAAATCCTGTACTGCAAGCCTAACCTATCTTTAACAGTTAGTTGACATCACACTCATTAGTAAAATTACTGTAGTTTTATTTTTTCAGATATGTTTTTCCATGGTTACTGTATGTCATAGTGCCTTTTTAACTTAATCATAAATCTGAAAAGTAATTAAATATAATACAGTTTTCCGACTCTTTAGCATTCTAATCATAAAAAACTCTTCACTAAAAGAGAAGAGTTTTCATAAAAGAAGTGACAAGCTTCTGTAATGGTGAATGTATAAATTTACTTTTTCACCATCATTTTACAGAAAAGTTCTAGATGCCCTCTTCCTCAATACCATGTTGAAAAACATACCTCAGTGGAGTTGGTTTTGACTTCCTTTAATTGCAAATGGATTTAAATGTCGTTTGAATATGCTTAATCCAGTTGTTTTAATTTTTGTCTAGCACTTAACAGAAGAAAAGCCAGAAGGCCTTGTCAATGAAGCATGTCGGTATGGATGTATAAATTGATTTTGTATATCACAATTAGGAGCTGCGCTGTGTAGAAGTTCATTAGAAGTGGCTTCTTTTTCTTTTATAAGGCTTTTTTCCCCTCGTTTGGTGTAATGAGGTGGAAAATAGAAAAGTCATTCCATGCTCCATTTGGTCTTTTTGCCAAGATCTGACTCTTCTAGTACATGTTTTTAGAGCAACGGGATTTTACATAAATGAAGGGGAAACTATGTTGGGAGGAAGAAAGAATTGCATGCTAGGATCTATTAGATGCTTAAAGCAGAACCGGATATAGATATTTTTTGCTAGATGTGGAGCCACAGTCATTAAGGGTAATTGTAACAATAGAAATCTTCATAAAGCAAAGAGACTTAAAGTATGACTTTATGAAGACTACATGCAAGAGAAATAGGGTCTTGTGGAGTTCATAAATCACCAAGCACTTCAGATTCGATGACATTTGGGAAAAAAAAAAACCCACCACCAAACCCAAAAACCAAACCCAAACCAAAAATGAGCATGCTTTTGTAGCTTGGTAGACTCCTCTTATGCAAAAGAGCACCTAAAGGAGAAGCCAGTAGTACTTTAGTCATACTCCATGATGATCTAGTTTGGTTAATGCTTGCCTTTCTGTACTAACAATGTTCATACTTTTTTTTTTTTTTTTGCTATGGGAGAGATGGTGCTTCTGCCTTACAGGAAAAGTATTTGTTGGTTCATGTTGTGGTTTGTTTTTTTTTTCCCCCTTAATGCGTAGGCAGATTGCCTTGGCTGATCTAATAATCATCAATAAAACAGATTTGGTTTCAGGGGAGGAGTTGAATAAAGTCAGAACATCTGTCAGGTATGAAACTTTTGACATAACTGTAACACTGTACTGGATCAAAGGTTATTTTTATTTAAACATAGAAGTTAAATCTCACTATTACATTGACACAAATCATTTGCTCAGAAGGGAAAGGAGACTACCCTGTTCTGAAGGCATTTCATTACTTGTAGGTGCTTACACAATCTTAGCAGTTTGCCTGTCAAGGTAACATAGGTACCAACTAAGGGTAGGTGTTTGTCTTAATTATTCACGCTCTTAATTTTTTGGGCAGCTGTTGTCATTTTTCAGAATTGGTATCAGGGGGTAAAAAAAATTGCTAGTAGATATGAGTTCACTAGCAAATGCAAAGATATGTGGAGGAAGTCACAAATAATTATCTGGGCTGCAGAAGAACCAATGGTCTGAATCAAATTGGTGATCAAAGATGTACCCCATCTTTTTCTGTCAATACTGGGATAACCAAAATGAAACATTAAAATTTTTGAATACTTTACAACTCTATTAGTAGTTTGAATTCTAAAAGTAAAAATACTTAGACCTATCAGATTGTGTCATGAGGTGTTTTGGGTAGAAAATGGCTATTCCCACCGGTAGTATTTTGTTGTCAGAACTTGTAAAGTTCCCCAACTCTTACTTAGATGAAAAAGCCACAAAAACAAAGTCTGCTGGGATGTCTGTCGGTTTGTTCAACAAGTTGGTAACGGAGTTGGGGTTATTGTTGTGGTGCTACTTCTTGTGCTGCGTGCCATGGTTAACTTGTTCAAGCAATGTATTATGGCTGTATTTTCATCTAACTTCTGATTTTTCTATTTTATTACAGGTCAATAAATGGACTTGTTAAAATTCTAGAGACACAAAGATCAAGGTATTAAATGGCCACTGTTACTAGGTACTAGATCCTGCTTCTTTTGTGACAGATTGAAGTATACTCTTAGATAAGTTTACTTAAAGTAAAACCTTTAAATTAGAAATATATAACTCAATATTTATTTTACTAATAAGCCTCTTGATAAAAGATTTTTTTTAAAGAAGTAAGAATGTATTTTCCTTTGTAACTGTTCACATCCTGCACTCTAGTGTATAACTGTTTTGATTACTATTAAGATGTAGCTTAGCTTACAGAGCTTATCACTAGTGGGTTTTATTGGACTTTGCAATATAACTGTAAATATTTCTTATATGAGAAGTGGATTTTACAAAAGCTTGGGCTGTTGTAATCATACTGTTTGTTGCATAACTGTAACAGTCTACCTGCTCAAAGCTTTTTTTTTTCTTCAAAACCTGCATTTTTTTTCCTAAGTTTAATATGAATATGGCTTTTAACTATTAAATTTGCATTTTAGTGGTGTTGCTGTGTGCAGAGTAACAGCATTTGGAAAGTTTCTAAAAAATGCTAATACAGGTGTACTCGAACTGACTTCAGCATATTCAAAAAATATAAGAGATTTTTACAGCAACCCAAGCTGTAGCTGAGCTAATCATGGATCACATGCACCATAATGTTCTCTTTCTGTTACGTCACTTTAAAGATTTTTCTCACTTAACGATGGCTGCTGCAAATAAATTGTTACTACACGATGACTTTGAAAGCCGTGCAAGGAAATTTATAAGAAGGAAAAACAATCACATTGGTTTTGCTATTTTTCATTGAAATTCTGACTCAGATTTCTTCTTAAATAAGCAACTAAACCAAGATGGTGTTCCCAGGAACATTAGGAGAGCAGTGTATCTTTTGGACTGCTAGGACTGATTTTTGTACATTAATTATTTGACTATATAGTGGTAATGTTCCTATAATACGGGTTCCTGTTTTAAGCAATTTTTGAAAAATAGTAGAAGTAATCTTAATAAAGTGTAGTTGTTTTTTTTAAAGTTATTGTCAAATGTAGTTGGAAAGTGTAGAGTAGAATATTTGCTGTTGTTGGTTGATCAGATAGGACCTGCAAATGACTGCAGAATATGTATTTTGTTTGGTAATCCAGGGTTTTGAAGACAGGTTCTTGGCTGACTTCAATCTAAAGATCAGCTCTATTTACATTTCGAAAAATGTTATTCTTGGTAATGTTTCTATTGGCTTTAACTTACTTGAAATTCTGTCTGTAGTCTGATCATTTTAAGTTTTATGCCTCCTGTTGAACAGTTGCACTACGAAAAGCATCCTCTTTAGTGACTGTCCTGTTAGTTGACAAGGATTACTCTCGTATTGTTTTCATTACTTTGTTCAAGGAGCAAGGTGAAATGTTTTAAGTAGCTTCGACAACTTCATACTCCTTTCTTGTTAACTTGCAAATTCTGTTGAAGAATGCTTAGAACAAGAATAAACAATATTATAGAGGGGATCATAAATTCTGTTACTGAGGGGTGTTTCACATTCATTCATTTATTGCTGTCCTAGTGATCCTTCATAAATAATTTAAGTCAGCATGTGTGTGTCTATTATATGATATTTTTTTTTTTAAATGGATTTATTGTCATTTGGGGACTTAGGTTCCAAACCGCAAGTGTGGATAAACTTGTGAGCAATTCTTATACTCAAGCTTTTAATGTTCACTAGCTTTTTAGATATGTTAAGAGTTTTAATGTGCAGATAGTCACTCTAGAGTGTGCTGCAAAATTTAGACTTTTGTTAATTTGACCTGTTCTGTAAATTCAATATTACTAAGCTAATATTTCATAACGTTGAGTTGTATTAGAATAATGTAACTGGCGTTTTTCTCTGTAAATGGAAGTGAGAATGCTCTGATGACTTCAGGTTAAATTTAATCATGATTTTATTCTGATGGTAAATCTTAAATATTTACTCATAGCCAAATTTGGACATTGTAAAATTAACTATCTTTTATTTTCGATACCTCTGTATTACTTAGAGTTTTCATGACATCTATGCAGTATGATAATGCTTCATCTAATGTATGAACTTCAAGTGCAGTATGAATCATTGAAATAATACTGCAAAGGGGTGGAGTCGCAGAGATACAATTGATCAGGGCTTAGGAAGACACTTAAATGAAAATGACGTGCAACAGATTGCTCCAGCTGAATTCGAAGAAGTGACACCATTACGATTTTACTGAGAACAAACTGGTTTTGGGAAAGCAGATCAGGAGGTCCTTGTTCTTTAGTTGGAAGGCAGAGTACAGAAATGGTCAATGAAATGCTTTAGAGGCGGAAAAGAAGCAAACTCTGTTGATAAAGTTAAATTGCTTATAAACTGCATATGCATGGGTCTGACTGCCCTAGGAAAATAGTGCAATTTTGAGGCAAACATTTTTGTAACATGAAGAGAAAGAAGGTTTCTGTAAAGATTGTGATGGCATCCAGCATGGCTAACAGTTTTGAAGAGGATATTACACTTCATCCTTTTTGTCTTAAATCAGTATCTGTTCACGTCCATTAGGAAGAGATTCAGTATGTGAAGTGTTGTATCCACGTCTGTTTCATTCTGTGGTGTCTGATGCCAGCCAGCATTAAATTTTATCTGTTAGATTAAGTGGACCTAAGATTCAGTCCGCAATGACAACTTTTGTGTTACTAGTAAATAGCCTTTAGTGAATGACATATGGTCTTCCATGATTAAACATTCCAAAAGTTAAATAAGTACAAAATTAATTTATTAGTGTGTTATTTGAGAACATATTCTTCTTTAATTAGGGGGCTTTGTCCCTCAAAAACCAACCTGTAAAAAAGGCCAATATAACACTTTCTTGAATGTTTCGATATGATTTTTCATATAGAAAATCAGAAAAAATATAGAAAAAAACCCACTGCTCAGAACAAACAACTGGCACCAAGCTGGTCATGAACTTTAGAGGGGGCTTATTTATGTGTTTTACATTATAAACCTTTCATCTTAGAAACTGCTGTGTAAAACTACCGTTGGGTGTAAAAATTTAGTAATACAGGCTACACTCCAGAAGATGAGGGCTGGTTTGTTTTTTTTTTTTGGTTTAACCTTTCGTGTTCCTTGTATTTAGCCACGTATCATTTATTGCATTCACAAAACTATCAGTTGCTATTAGCAGTGAAACCAATAGTTTATGTTGCTTTTATAAAAATGGTTTCTTATACATGTTTGTAGTTAGCTGTTCTTACAAGTAAATATGATCAGTGCTGTCTGTTCTGTATTACATTTTTCATTTGTCTCTTTCAGATGTTAGAGCTGAAATTCTGCATAGTAGCGCTTGCTTCATAGCATATTTCAGTTTTGTTTGCCAATAGTGTGTCAGTATAAGCTACATATATTCCAGGGGTTTGTGTGTGTGTTGAGAGGGTCTGTATTAAGGGTGCAGGATTATTGCTGGGAAAAACTTCAAGGTTCCTTTTCCCATTTAGGGAAAACGAGTTGTTATTCAAGCATCCAGTATGAGGGATTTTGTCGCCTTTCTTGGAAAGACCTTGTATTTTACTATATTTTTAAAATTATGTTTCTGTGCTTACATACTACTGTGTAAATAAACATGGTGTTTCCTTGCAGGAGACAAGACCAACCACCAATATCCAAAAATAAGGCTAAAGATTCAAATGACATAAGTATGATAGACAGGAAACTAAACATAAGCTTCAGTGAACCATTTTAAAACTATTTTTCTAAGTGTACACAATATGTAAAAATAGGAAAAATGCAAAGCTCGCTTTCTTCCCTCTGTTCAGAGTTGATCTCTCCAATGTCTTAGACCTTCATGCTTTTGACAGTTCATCTGGAATAAGGTATGGTGATAATTTTACTGTCTCTTGTCAGAAATAATGTCCATTGTATAAAGACATGCATGAAATAGAAACACTCAAATCCTGGCTTAAATTTGCATCTGTGTTTCTATTAGAAATTATAGTTCAGTCACTTGTTTAAAATTCTTACTTGATATGTGGTAATCTGAGACTTTTTTCCACTTGAAATGTGTGCAACAAAAGCTGTTTCACCTTGTAAAGTACCTGAGCGTGCATATTTGGTTGGCTTTTTTCCCCAGAATACAAGTTTTGCTTTAATACTAGCAGTATAGCAGATTTTACACTCTTCTGGTTCTCTTAAAGGAACGAGAAAAAATGTTTCTCACTTCATATCATGGTGAGCTGGAGGCCTCTCTATTTTTCACAGGGAACAGTAAGGGACTGAGGTTCCACAACAAATGAAGCCACTGCAAAATCTGGTTACTGTGGTCCATGGTTTTGTTTTTTTGGTGTGGGGTTGGGTTTTTTTTTTGTTTGTTTGTTTTAAATGCCAAGTGTGCTTCAGCATGCTAGATGGGTGGAAAAGTAAAATTGGAGGGAGGGGGAGAATGGCTTTCTGTTCACTTTGCGTACTGAAGCTGTTAAGTGAAGAGAACATGGAGTACTGGAGCAGTCATAAAGGAAAGGAGAAAATATGCAACTAGGGGCAGTATCAGCTGTTCACTTCAGGTGGGAGAAATTTCAGAGGATGCGTGCTAGTAACCTCTAGTAGGTGAGATTTCCCAGTGAAATGGTACAGTACTATCCAGAGGATAGCCTGCTCTTCCTGACTCTCTGCTGCCCTTTCTTTTTGCTGGCACTGGCCCTTGTCTGATCGGTGAAACACCGTGGTTGTTTCTTTTGACCTCCTTGAATGTTCCAGTCAGATCTGTACCAATGGCAGCATCAGGAAGGTATCAGTATAGGCATCCAGAAGAAGGTCAAGAGAGGAGGAAGGCCAATATATCCTTTATGGGCAATAGATAACTATTAGGTCGTAAACCAGATCGTAAACCCATGTCGTGACTGCTTATGATGGATCAGCTAGCTAAACTGACTCATCCTAGAGCCACACAATAGAAAGAAATCAGCAAGAGGATGTGAACCAGGAGAGGATCATTCTTGATAATGGCAATCCATAGTTAGATCTGATAAGCTGTAATATTAGGTGGTGTTCTGGTTTACTAAGAAGTGCTCTGCTCTACAAATCTGAGAAAGTCCTTAAGGAGGCGACAAAAATAAAAATATTTCTTTCCTTGGTCTAGTCTTCTCGCTTAATCTCACTCATAGTACCTTTAGAGGTCCTCAGTATTTGGTATTAATTCTAAGGAAACACCTTAGAATTGCAGCATTTAAAGACAAATTCTAAAAACACCAAGAAGGTTCTAGGCTGCTTAAATTAAGTTCCTTTTCTTTTGATTTTATTTGAACTCTGCACAGTGAAATTGCTTGCCGTGGTATCAATTCATAGATACAGAAATCCTTACATAAAATATTAGCAGTGGCTTCTGCCCTGTCATATGTAGCAGAAAAACCCTTTGCATCCAGCACCATTTGAGCACAAACACACACCAGTACACTGATAAAATTGTTCTTTTAACCGTGTACTACAGTAAAGATTTGTGCCGGTGTAGCAGGTGGATAAAGTGTCTGATTGGTGTGACTGTACTGGTAGAACCCTGTAGTCTATGCATGCCCTGAAGTGACAGGAAGCGCATCAAGAGTTCTAGGTTCTGTGGAATGCAGTACGAGAAAAACACAACAAAGCGAAGAAGGTGTAAGAAATAGGAGTGTGAAATATTAGTTCAGTAGTAGTCAGTACCTTTTTCCCCACCATTAAGGGCTTCTTAAAATTTACGGTCATCAGAGAAGGAGGAGAGATTTTTATGGGCAGTCTTCTTTGAAGTAGCAGAGAATTGTCATCATAATGACTTCTGATGCAGTGTTCTTTTTTTCTGTGTGTTGGATGTAAGACAGAGAGAATGTTCTGTGGTACAGAAACAGTATTTGAAGAAATCTCGCACTGTCTTGGTTAAAGACAGATGCGGGTGTGTTATCTAAAGGTGTAGTAAAATTTTATGTTGCCACACAAAGTCGTACAGTAAGACCCTGAATTTCAGTTTATAAAACAAGTTCCCAAGATCCTTTATGAAGTAGAGGGGACCAATTTTAAATTAGCAGGCACGCTGCACAGTAGGAATGAGCTGTACAGCAGGGCTGAAATGGTAGCTGGATATATAGTATTTCACTTAGTGTTACAGACTTCATTCTTGCAAGAAACAGCTTTGTACATTTTTTTTCTTCTTGATTTTTCAAATCATTAAAATCGTGAAGATATTGCAAATAATTTCTATAATCATGTTTATATTTTAAAAAACTAACGTTCTAGCATAAATCATTAGCTAAGAATCTAACATAAATCATTAAGACCAAACCAATATAATTTAACATATCTCTTTTGAGATTAAAACTAAATTAACAGTTGAAGCTTATTGTGTATAGTCTATCTTTGATATTTTAGTTTTGCTCTACAATACTGAAGTTTATTTAATTTTTGAAATGACATTTTGTCCATACTACTCAAATGCAACATTTAACTTTACTTATTTTCAGTTTGCAGGAAAAGCTTGAGCATGTAAAGACAACACATGCACATCTAGATAAGGTAATTGCCAAAACTAACTGCTTCAATCTTTTTGTAACAACAGGATTGTTCAGGGTGAGTGCAAGCGTTGTGTGCTAATCATATTACCTTTTCGGAAGGTTTCAGTTAGAGAGTAATGTGTTTTAAGGTCTTTGGAAGGTTACATTGAATACCTATAGGAATGTGATTTGTTGTAGGTAGATTCTAAATAGATACAGTAAGTCTTACTTGGAAAAATAACCTGTGGGCTTCCACAGCTCCAGATAGTCACATCCACTGATAAGCATGGAGCGTGTTAGTGCAACAGACAAATACCACTACTCTTTTTAATATTTGCAGAGTCAAGTCCTAAATTTGTAGCCAGTCTCTATCCTGTAGGTTTTCTGTCCAAATGTTGTGTGTATATAGACATCAGGGACATGTTAGTCATGACTTTGCATCCTTTAAAGCTGTGACAAAACTTCACTGAATAGTTAGACACGTGTGGATTTCTGTTCTGTGAGTGCTTTGCATTGTTTTTACAAGAAGTAAAAACAATTTAACTTGTAGCAGTGAAGTAGATTCTGCCTTATAAACTAGGTATCAATCCTGTAAGCATGGATGAGCCAAAAAAAAAAGAAACAGTTCTGTTTATGTTATTTTTAGTGTGTCAATAGAAACTCTAGAATGTATTCCTCACCCCCAACCCTCCCTGATACTCAACCCAGTGTGTATTTATATCAGGGCAGAATCTTCTCTCTCCCTGTATGCAATACAATGATGTAATGTAGCATAATGTAATTGCAAATAGCATTTCTGCCTTTGTGGCTTTTATTTGAGCAAATACGGTATTTTTATATTCAGTGTATCTAATTTCAAAGATGAATCTAAGCAAAGAGTCTGGTCCATTATCCTTACAGGTTTACTAGAAAGGTTCCCTTTTAATTTTTCTTGTTGTTTTCCAAATGTTATGATCCCAGTATCTTTTTCTGCTTAGACCCTTCTCAAAAGCAGAACAGTTTTAAGTCAGGGAATTACTGAATTTATTGCCAGGCAACAAACACTTCGCATTACTGATTTGAGTACTGAATAAAATAAATGCAATACAACTACACAGACACTCACATGAACATCTCTCCTTGTTCTCTCTCCTTCAACTTTCCGTATTTTTTTTTCTGTGCGTTACACTTAATCTGTTCAAGTTTTTCCGGCAAGGGTGCATGTAGCATAGGAATTTGGGGGTGTTCATGTAATGCTTTTCTGTCCCTCATCACTGCTCTTTTCCTTAGGATTTCTTTGCTGTGGTTCATGCAGGGCCCTCAGTTCCTGTGGAGTGCCCCTGCTCTGTGGGTAAAAAACAAGCTGCAGTCTCTCAGGGGTGTGTATACCCCCTTTTTGCATGGCGTGCTTCTTCCATAATGTGGTCAGTCCCAAGAGGCTGGAGGTGCCAGTCTCTCTGCCTGGAGTACTGTGTGCTGTTCCAGGCCCCACTGTTTAAGAAGGGCATGAAGGTCCTTGAATGATCCTCAGGAGGGCAACAAAACTAGTGAAAGGGCCGGAAGGCATGGAGGAAAGGAGGCAGAGGGGTGTCCTCATTGCTCTAGACAGCTTGCTGAGGAGGGGAAGTGGAGAGGCAGTTGCTGATCTCTTCTCCTTGGGATCTAGTGACGGGACGTGGGAATGTTCAGAGCTGCGCCAGGGGAGGTTTAGACTGGGACATTAGGAAGCATTTCTTTACCAAGAGAGTGGTCAAACACTGAGACAGGCTTCCTGGAGAGGTGGTCGGTGCCCCGAGACTGCCAGTCTTTGAGGCATTTGTACAACACCCATAACAACATGCTTTAACTTCTGGTCAGCCCTGAAGCGGTCAGGCAGTTCTAGGCAATGATCTAGGTGATTATTGTAGGTACCTTCCAACTGAAATAGTCTAGTCCTTTTCTGTTCTATTCTTTTTCTGAAGTTAGTCATCTGACTAGTCTAAGCAGTACATCTAGGTTGTATCAAAAAGTAATTCTCTGTATGTCTTTCTATACCATTGAGAGGTTATAGTGACAAAAATAAGTATAAGACATATTTGCTATTATTATGTAGTTAAATAGTTAAGTTTAAGCTACAATTATTATCATTATTAATTATTTTTTGTTTATTTATTTTTGGGTACAGGACCTGACTTCAGACATCTTTATTTTTGGAATCTGTTCTTACATAATTTATTTATAAAAGCTTTTCATAACAGGAAAGTACAGATAGGTGAAAAATATGTTAATTAAGTTTTGTCTGATAGAATTGTGATAATCAGAAATTGTGACAAAGATCAGTATGCTAAGAAAATAGCATTCTCATGCATATTCGAAAGACTGAGCTTACTAGCCTGTAAGAATTAAAGTTCTTAGGCTTTCTTTGAGAACAAACATAAGCTATATTTGGGTTACGTGTAGAAGCTGATGGCATTAGACTATTGCATTTATTGTGTATGCCCCAAACAGAACCAAAAAGCGTAGCATAATACAGCAAATGAGATCAGAATAGAAATGGAGAATTACTTTTTTAAAAAATTTCACATGGGTATATATAGTTGCATTTTTATGAGGCCAAGTTATAAAGAACACTTTTTGAAATAATGTAATGAAATGTGTATTCAGTTTGGTAATAATGAGTGGATCTTTCCATTTTCAGGGTATAATTACAGTAACGTTTGAAGTTCCAGGAAATATAAAAGAAGAAAACTTAAATCTCTTTATTCAGGTAAATAGTAGATTGCTGTCAACTGAAAGATCATTGTAGCTTTTTATAGAAAATCTACCCGTGCCATTCTGTTTATGAAAACATTTTTCCTTTTTATAGAATCTTCTGTGGGAGAAGAATGTGAAAGATAAGACTGGGCGCACCATGGATGTCATAAGACTGAAGGTTAGTAAAAAATGACCAACTTTGTCTTGTGCTTTTCCTCTTTTACATCTAAAAAACTGCAGTGTGTTGTCAGTTACAGACCACTGTAGCAGAGGAGACAAAATGGAGAATAGCAGTTTGTCATTGTTTCATGTTGAGACGGTTTGTTATCTGCTAACTGGTGGAACAACTCAAAAGGAGATAGCTGACAGAGAAGCAAACATTGATCCTACTTGTTTTGAATTGAGAGGGAAGATGTACAGTCCCAAACATCAGTAGCAGAGTTAATAATGGGACATAGTCAAATCACTTTTTCATTTTCCACCTCCGTTGCTTTGGAGGGTACCGTCCATCTCACATTGATGTCTCCTTATCTAGGGATTAAATACTATAGACTGGATACTGTAGATTGCTAGCCATAATTGTAATTGTTGGCATAATATGCAGAAGTTGAATTTGCCATGACATAGCCGCGCCATACTAGTTGTGGTCTACACTTACAACTTCTAACAGTATTGTCAAATGGTAGTTCTAAGGATGCAGCCTGTAAGTATTCATCTTTGTGGGCACTTTGTGGGCACCAGTTGCATGGTTTTGAGAGGAGTACAGGTGATGATTTAGGATGTATTTTCATTTTCCTTGTACCAAGCAGACAAGTAAATTATTAAAAAATGAGAATCATGTCTGTTATTTGGAAGGTGGTCAGAAATACAAGGACATACGCTCTGGTTTGTTTTCTGAAAACATGTGTGTGTCATGGATAGCGATTTCATTGGAAAAAGGTTGTATTCTTGCTTTTCCAGCAACAAAATGAGAATATCCTCCTCTTCACCTTCCTGACAAATAGAAGAAAATAGCCACTGATGAACCTTAAGCTCTCTGAAATCAGTACTGCTATGCGCAAGTACATTTTTGTTGTATTGACCACTGGAATCAAAGTAATTCTTCAGGAGATCTGAGGCCTCTGATACGCTTTGTGCTGGCCCTCAGTCACAGACAAATACACCAAAGCAATTGAACCCCGCATAATTACAGAATGGGTTCCAAACTTTGTTGCTTTTATATTTATATCATACTTGCAGTCATAATCCTTATGGCAGTAACAGTAATGGAATTCCAACTAATAGGTCAAATGCAAACCTTTTTTCACGAAATATACCTAACTCTCTTCCCCCCCCCCCCCTTAAGGAAGTATAAGACATGTTGTACAGAATGTATTCTACTAAAATATTTTATAAAGTTTTACGTGAAGTGATGAAAAATCTTTTAATACAGCTTTTGGTGCGTGAGTTAATGGTCTCACTCTGACTCGAATTCTGTTGCTAGTCATTTTACCTCACAAATGTTCTCCAATATTCAAAAATTCTTTTTCAGAATAGTGAATACGCTGAGCACGAGAGCTTAATCAGAATAATCTGAAATGAAACATTTTTGCTTATTGCATTTGCTGTCAGTCTTTCATGGACTCACACATCAAATGCTGTATATATATTCAAAGTGGCATAGTGGCTGGTAACATTTTTTTTTTTTTGCTCGAACATGCTAGATACTAATCAAATGAGGAACAGAAGGCAGAGTATGGCAAAGTCTAATTATGATTCTTTAAGAAAATAAGGAGATGTGAGAATGGATGTTACGAGTAGAAGTGGTTGTATGGTGTGGTTATTTTGACTAGCTGGTCTGTTAGTTGCCAGAAATATTTTTCCCTGCTTGACCTAATTTCAAAGTTTTTTCCCATTTTACATATTTAATTTTTAGAGGTTTGTTTATATATCCTAACAGTTATTTTTCTGATAAGGGACTAGTATCTATTCAAGGCAAATCTCATCAAGTGATAGTCCAAGGTGTCCATGAGCTCTACGATCTGGAGGAGACTGCAGTAGCGTGGAAAGAAGACGAAAAGCGAACAAATAGGCTGGTCCTAATAGGTAAGAGGAAATTGTGTATCTCCTCGTTTGACTTCAAGGTGATGTTCTTTCAGCAGGCAGTCCTGTGACTTGTCCAGTGAAAAGCAACCAGCCTAAACTGGCCGGAATAATAGCAGTGTGTATGTTCAGCCTAACCTTCATCCAAAGGCTTATCCATCAAGCCTGCTTTTTTATATTCCAGCACTATCTCTTCTAGTGACAATAAAATAAAATACTAAGTATTCATAAATGATGTTGGCATATTTTATGTTATTTTTAAAATCCATAATTATAAATATAGTGGTCAAAAATGCTTTGAATGCTTGATCAGATATTCACTAACTGGAAGGAAGGTTGTTATAGCTATTAAAATATATGAAATCTATTTCGTTTCTGAAAAGCTTGTAATGCTGAAGTACATTTCTATTTCCTACTTATTACTCTCTGCTTTGCAAAGTGGTTTTATGACCAATTTTTCCTCCTTTCCTTTACTTGTACAGCTTGAAGTCTGTTGTTGCCTGTAAAATCCAAAGTTATCTTGTTATCTGCAGCTTAATTTTAATACTGCTATTCTCACTCATTGGTATAATAAACATTTTCTTTGCTGAGAAGACTGGCAGGCTGCTACTTGCATGCATTTTTTGTAATACACTGTAAAATATAGTTTGCTAATTTATTTCTTTTTACAGGCAGGAACTTGGATAAGGAGACCATCAAAGAAGTATTCATAGCCACTGTGAGAGAGACACAAGGAAACGGTTGACATCAAACTACAAGAAAGATGAAATGTCTGTGCTTAACCCTGCAAGCTTTTTATGCAGTTTACACAACAGTTAAACCCTGAAGTCCTCCTAAGTCTCAGTTGACCTACTACTTAAAGATTAGTACTTATGGTCTAGAATCAAACACAAAGAATTCTACTCTTTTGGATTTGGCTTAAGTTACGTCAGTAATATCACATACCTGTGCAGAAATGCACATAGGCAACAGGCTATTGTTTATGCTGTACATGACATATTACAGTAGGAATATGGTAAACATGTTTGAAGCCTAGTGCTCTCTCCAGCTAAATCTCTTTTACTGCTGGAAGTGAAGCAACAGTGATTATTGCCAGTGATGTAATCACAGTAAAAAGTATTTAGTGTTTACTATTAAACTGTCTTCTCTCTCTTTCCACTTGTTTTGTGATTTTTTTGAATGTATGCATCCATCCCAGGTACTGCTAAGCCTGTTGTATAAATTAAACTAAAAAGACGTAGATAGCAGAGGCTCAAGACCAGAGCAGAATCATAGAGTCACCCAGGTTGAAAGAGACCTTTAAGATTATCAAGTCAACCATAAACTTAACACGGCCATAACCACCACTAAACCGTGTCCCTCAGCACCGCATCTGCCCGTCTTTTAAATACCTCCAGGGATGGCAATCCCACCACTGCCCTGGGCAGCCTGCTGCAATGCTTGACAACCCTTTCAGTGAAAAATTTTTTTTCTAATATCTGATCAAAACCTGCACTGGCGCAACGAGACTATTTCTTCTCATCCTGTCGCCTCTTAGTTGGGAGAACAGACTGACCCCCACCTAGCTACAGCCTCCTTTCAGGTAGCTGTACAGAGTGAGAAGGTCTGCCCGCAGCTTCCTTTCTCCAGGCTGAACAACAGAAGAATATATACTATCTGCATAATAGCTGTTAATGCAGCGTTCAGTCACATAGACAAAGTGTTGAAAGATGCAGCTGACTTCATAGGTCTTCTAGGCTATGACCCTGCCAGTTCAAGATTTAGGGGACTGGGGCAGCACCTTTTCCACTGTGTTTAGACAAGACAGTGAAAATTTAGACTGCCCTGGGTGATTGCTTATGGGGTTCTCTGACATGGCATTTGGGTGCTGTTTTGGAAACTTAGTTTGAAGCTTTTACCTCTCTGCTCATTACTTTCCCAGTTTAGAGTTGACCTCCTTGCCCTCCACCTTCTCCAGTAGTTATTCGTCACCTCTTGGCTTTAGAGGGATATGTTCACCACTGCTGTGTGAATGCGAAATAAGTGAATGCAAGAAGATAAGGTGGAATTAAAAATGTTTCAAAATGTAATTCTAGGACATGCAGGAGGTATTCTGAAGAATGGACTCTTAGGTACAGTGCTACACGGATGCTTGCTGATGTGTCTGGGTAAATAGAGATTTGTTTCCAGTAGTACTGGTGTGTCACTTGTCACGTACCTAACATTTGCTTTAGGAAAAAAGGTGCAACAAACTAAAAACAACAACAACAAAAAAAAACAGAACCAAAAACAAAGAAGGGCATTCCTTTATCAGCAGCCTTAAAAAATTTGTTTTTACTTCTGCTGAAATAAATGAGTTTGGAGTTTTGTTTTCAAAGAACAGAGGAAGGAGATATTGTTAATCTTTCGCTGCAGGGAATTGGTGTCTCGTTTGATTAATACTTCAAGTCATGTGTCCAATACGATAAAGCTCTCAGTCTCACAGTGGATACATTAGCAGGCTTGACTATTCTTCACAAATAAGTAGGTTTAGATAGCTTGAAAGACATTTCCAGAAATTAAGTATTTCCATAAATTAAAGCAATGTAAAAAGAAAGAACAATCTACTTAAATTGTTGCTTTCTGTTTAGTAGAACATTGGTGGCATTTCAGTGACATGGGTGGAGTGACGTTGTGACAGGTTCCCTTAGCAACTGTATCTCTACATTTTGGAAAACTAACACATTCTCACACTGATACATGTTTTGCACTGCATAAATGACACTTGGTCCTGCATGAAAATGAGTCAAATAATTGCCCTCAGTGTTACAGATTGAGTTATAAACATGATGTAAATGCAAAACTGTAGATAATACATTTGTATTTGTTGCTACTTATGCTTACATTTGTCATAGAGAAAGCGATCAAAATACCTTCTATCTTGTAAATGCCTCATGTAATTGAAGAACTCTTATCTGTAGAAACATTAATCTCTGAAGTGCCCAACTGATCATTTTCCATTTGAAAAAAATGTTCAGAGATGGAATAAGAGGAGCTTTAACCACGAGTCATAAGGGAACAAGCCATGAATGGCTTATGCACTTACTGTCATTTTTTAGATGCTCGTGTTTTATATTTGCTCACCAACCACATACTCCAAAATTCCCACAGTGGCTGTCAATATGCTGGGTTGGGGTTTTCTTTGCTGTTAACGGGGCATCTCTGCAGCTGGGAAATTCTTCCGCGTAGCTCTTCTTGCTCTTAACTCATTCTTCCTCTGTGGGACTCCTGCTATGGTGCTCGGAGATCGTCAGTCGGTGTGCACAGCGCTGTCCCTCCTTGTCCTCCGCGAACCGCCGGCATGTTTCCAGGCAGCCCCTGGGAGGGGGAGAAAATGCACCTCCCCGTCCTCGCTGGCTGTCGGGATGCTCGCTCTGCCTTGTCCCCCTCTGTTCTGTTCACACGTCGTGACACTGGTAACGCAGCCAAGCGCCGGCTGTTTATCCCCTTCTCCCAGGGAGATTGCTGCTTCCTTTTCCCGAATATTTATTTAACTGACTTTTTCTGGCCTGTTCTCACCCCTCCCACCTGGGGCACCAGGACTTGTTTATGCGTCATGCCGAAATAAAAAGAGGAGGAAAGTTAAATGGCAGAGATGCAGTAAAAGCTGCCCTTTTCTGGTGGTCTGATGGCTGGATGCTTTTGGTATTTGTATTGCTGGTGGATATATCAAGGATGGCCTTCTCCAAGGAAGGGGGACTGGGTTAAAGTGAGGTTGTGCAGGAGGCCGGAGGGAGGAGGTGGGCGCTGCTCGGCCCTGTGCTGGGGTGGCGGTGGCGTGGGTGGTGGGGTGGCTGGGGGGTGTTTGGGGAGACAAGGAGGGGTCTGGCAAGACGAGCATTAGCATTTCTCCCCATGCAGGTGCCAAGAGGGACACAGTGGGATTCGAGCTGCACCTTCCCATGAGGAAACGGTGGCCCTCATGGCTGTGGGGCAGCTGTCCACATCTGGGCCTGCTTCAAAGCCAAAATAACTCCCAGGATAACAATGCTTCACTCCCCCCCGCTCTGAGACACGCTAAGCACTGGGTATGTGCTCAGCATTGATCTCGTCAACAAAAACCACTCGTTTTCTTCCCTAGCAGAGGTGGAGGAGTTCCTTTCCTAGAGGCAAATTGCAATCATTTGATCACCTCTGTGCCCTCAAAAACATTAAGCATCTTCAGAAATCGCCTTTCCAAAGCAGCATTTTCTCCGCTGTATTCTACTTTCCACATGTTTTTATAGGCTCTGTTAAACTCGGAAAATAAACAACAGAAACCATCTCCTTGCACTAACCATTGTGACATTTGTTTATATCACCTGTCGTGTTTAATCTTCAGGAATTACCCAGGGAGATGGAAGAGGTTTAATTTTTCTATTTTATTATGCCTGTTGAAGCAGTCCTGAATTCACTAGGTTTCACTAGACTCTTACTTTGTAATCCTTAGGTATAATGACCCCTCTCCCCACCCTCCCACTGCACCGGAGCGGGTCGTCGTCCCTGTCCCGTTCCGTGTGTGCAGGATGTGGCCGGAGGGGTCAGAGTGGGGTCCCAGCCACCCGCTGTCCCCACCAGCCACCCTGCCCCTCCACTGCCCTCATCAGCCCTGCCGCCCTGCGGAGCGGCGGCATCCGACCCTCCGCTACCACTGCCACCGGGAGCTCCGGCCGGAGTAGCGTCCGTGGTTTCTTCTTCCTCCCCCTCAGATCCACCTGAGCATCATTTTTGTATGTTTGCTACCGTGCTTTGCTCTGCAGCTCCGGTTTGCTATGCACATTTACAAATCCTAGACACTGTGCATTTGTTCTCTTTTCTCACCCTTAAACCCGTTTTTGTCCCAGTCCGGGCCTGCATTGTTGTAGCTGACCATGGGTGAGTTGTTCATAGCAGTGGGGTCCCGGTGCTAAGCCTGTGCCCCATCTCTTATCACCTGTACTCCTCTACAACACACCCTAATCTCCGCTTCTCAAGGCCGCTGATAGTGGGTCGGGCATGTGTTTCTCTGTGCCGCATCGTTAGGTTACAAGCATAAATATCTCCTTTACACACAATGGCGGTCTATAAAAAACTACGGTTGTAACATACAAGGACAAAAAAGTAGAACAAATTTGCAGTGGGCACCTGGTCAGTTAGAGAAACTGCTGTCACAGCTAACCCAAACATCACCAAGCTGCCGGCAGGTGAAGAAAAGATCATCCAGAGCAAGCGTGGAAACCTCAGTTGAAAGCGTATGTCCTGCTGCTGGCAGTGGCAGCGCCAAACTGCAGGTCACGCTCCCTTCCCAGTGCCCTACCTATGGTCCTTCCGTTCTTCCAGCCACCAGCATGCGGCGGGCAAATGGAGCAAAGTCCAGTTAGGGCCAGCAGCTGCACCGAAGTGTCAGGGCTCCTGTGCAGCTTCGTCCGAGTCCTGCATCCATGGACATCCGTGGACATCTGGGGAAAAGAACCAAGCTGTAACAGATCAAGTGTCAAGAGGACTAGGAAACATAGCGCTTGGTAAGAAGTAAAAGACTTGCCCCTTGCATTTATTCACAAATATTGGTCTAAAATATGAGTGAAGGCTTCCAATCTTCAAGAAAAGGCTTGAAGACACCAGCCAACCAATTTTAGGATTTATTAATACGACTCAACTATATAACTATATAACAACTATATAACTAGAAACAACAACTATATAACTAGAAACAATATAAGGCATATAGGTAGAAACGATAACTCACTGACAACTACTTAACAGGATAACATGGATTGGAAAAGTAAGTCCTGTGCAATAAATTTCTAAGGAGAAAGAGAGAAGGAGATAGAGAGAAGTTACAACAAGAGGAAGAAAGAAAGAGATAAGAGAAAAGGAGATACCACCACCTGTGGATCCAGTGGTGTCCCGTTGGTCCTCTTCACTTCTGGTCTTTCACTGGTGAGGGTCCCCATTTGAGCTCCTGGTTGTACCGTTTTTATACAGTTCCAGTCCCAAAGTCTTTGCTCAGTTTCAGGAAACATCTGTTTGACGATGGTAGATGGGGCCTGGTTTTGCAAGCTCGGCGCATTCTGGAGCCATTGTTCAGCAACAGGCAAAACCATGGGGCGTGAGAGAGGAACTAGCTGTCCTGTCCCTGAAGAGATGGATGTTGATATTTGCTTCCTTTGTGATTATTGTCAATTATGCTCCCGAGTCTGCAGGCGATGATAATCTATCGTCAAAGCTTTCACCTTTCCAGGCAAAGAGATGTTTAAGGCAAAACATATCCGTCCGCCACAGGAGTGACAACTATTGTGCAATGTAGGGGCAGCCAAACATTTTTCTGTGAAAGCCAGAACGCAGATGTGTGGCTTGGGACAGGGAATGTCTTGCTGTGAGAGTTGTTGCTGGCACCCCAAGTCCTGTGGTAAGGGCAGAGACTGTGCTGCTGTGTGCTGCAAGGCTGAGTGTTTCCCAAGGAGGCATTTTGAGTTAACGTGAGCTACCACCAGGGAAGAATTACTTGCTGTGGCCAGTATTACTGATCATGTACCAGCCTGCTACTTGGGCTGAAGCAAATAATTTTCAGCCCAGTAAGTAAATTTTACTTAATGAAGAACGCTGCTGCTATCTCCAGGGGGAAAAGAATGCCAGTGCCTCCCTTAACAGGGGATTTCTTTGCCTATTTTTGCCTTCTGAAAACTGAGCTGCTGACAGGAAAGAAAATGTCACAGAAAACGAGTATTTGCTGTCATCTAGTGGCAAAATTTATTTTAGCAACTGTTGGTTGTCAGCTCTGCAACAATGCCGTTTCAGTTTTCTCCTAGGGAATTCCGTATCTGTTTTGCGTTTTACGCTCTTTTTTTATGAGAGGATTTATGAAGAATAAAAAGCCTGTATCCCTTGACTGATGGTTCAGTCTAAAATCATTGTGACATTATTGTTTTTTCCTGCCAAACGCTTTCCTCTTTCTTCTAAAACTGAGAATTCTGACCTCATTTTTTTGATGAAGGACTTTGCTGACATCATTGCAGATTGATGACATCAAAGGTGCCTGAGGAAGGCAAGCTTTAGCTTTCCAACCCCCACTGCCATAAGAAGAGGGATAACTTTAATAATCTTCTTCAAATGCAGTGGAGAGAGCGTTATCTTTACATTTCATTTTTTTCCATGGGTACTCTTGGTGCTACAGGATGGCCAGTGACACGTGGAATCCTGAGGTGCCATTCACATCTGTAATACACCATGCCTGCTGTGCTGCGTTACAGCTCCTATTGCTCAGTTTAGCTCTGCAGATACCAATAAAGCTGCATCAACTTGTACTCTTTGAAGAACTGCCAAGTAAGACACCCCTGCTGTGCATCATTTAAAGGCAGTAACACTGATGGCTCTTAGATGGCATGTGCTCTGGACAGGACTGTCCAATAATGCAGCAGAAAACCTGGAAAAGCACGAATGTTAAGCCTGCGGCGTGCTGCATTCTGCCCAAGGTTTGGCGTGCAGGAGTGGACACATATAGCAGTGTTGGGAAAGGGTAGGATGGATGAAAAATAAGGCTATGCCACAATGCAACTTTGATTAGGAGATGACACTAAGAACTAGTGATGTGGGGTCCACAAAGACCCACTTCCAAGTTCATGTGGACTTCTTTTTAACTGTGTTATAACAGTGTGTATTATAAAGGAGAAAGTTAGATTGTTGTATGTTTTCAAGTCCGCTTCCAGCCCTTTCCGCTTTAATGTGATCTTAGGAAGGCTGAAAGACAAGCTTGTAAACTTGGGACCAAGATCACCCCAAAAGAATTATTTTGCCTTAAGGCAGGGAGAGCTTCAACTCTGGAGAAAAGCTGAAAATATAGGTCCAGAAACCCTGGGAAACTGCCAGTTTGGGAGGGTGTATGCTAGTTAGTCATGAGGCTGCGGGAGAGGCTGGATGGGAAATGGTGTCCTTGACATAATCTGATTCAGAGTAAAACCTGACAGGCAAAGGCCAACAAGAGCAAGTCAAACCAGCAACCTTGGTAGAAACAGCCCTCCACTTCTGTGCAAGGGGAACCTCCTGGGAAAAAGGGATTCGTAGAGTAGAGAAATAAAGCAGTGTGTTACCTCTCTAAAAGCATTGTGGTCTAAATAAGACAGACTTGCACAAGCCAGTTCCACAACAGATTCATGTCTCCAGCAGTAGACTCTAAAGACCTCAACCCAGATGTGGACTGCAGGTGTAAATAGATATATGAACTCAGTGTTTCTGGCAATCTTAAGGGAACACCCTACTTAACATCTGCAATTGATACTTTATTTTATTTTATCTGTCTATTGCAACTGACAAGAACAGCTACACTCATTTCCCAGAATGCATCTAATTTTTGTTCCACTTACACTTTCACAGAACCTAAATAAGGAAATATGAAGTTACCTTGGATTTGTCTGAGGCCAGAGAAACCTCAGACAAGACCAGGATAAGAAGACACACCAAAGCAAAAAGGCTAGTTTAACGACAAGTGCCTGAAGGCATACATCCAAACGCACATCCCTAATTAAGCACCCCTCCTGGCTTGCAGGTCGTGAGAACTGAGAGTGACCTTCTCAGAGGTGAGCCAAAGTATATAGCAGGTTACAGAAGGGAAAAATAAATCAGACTTTTCCTGTGGACGGACCTTCAAAGAGCAGACTTTAAGACAGACCAAACATGACCACAGAAGGAGGCGCTGCTCAACCACTTTCCGCATTGCTGGTGGCACCTGCAGTTGGGTGGAGTTCTCAGCTGCACATCAGGACCCCAATGCAAGTATCTTGAGGCATCTTGAAATTATACATTTGACTCATTTTGTTCGATTTTTTTTACTGTATCTTAAAGTCACGGGCTCTTTCTGGATTATTTTTGTCAATTTAAAGTACTGCTTTTATGTCTAACCTCGTCGGTGGCCACAGAAACAATCAGAGCCACTTTATGAAGAGGTTGTTTAGGTGACACAGTATACTGAAGAATGTTTTCTTCTTTTCATCAGCTATACTCAGAAGATAAAATAAGTTTCCTGGCAAAATCAATTTGTCAGCTAGAATTTAGAGTATGTATGCTGAAAAGTTACTTGATTCTTGACATGAGAGAGAGGGGAACTCTTAAAAAAAGAAAAATTGCAAGTGCTTTTTCCAATAGTATTCTCCGAAATGGCGGGGTCAGAAACAGAAACAGTAGACAGTGAGGACCAATGTTAACAATGCCTTTTTCAGTGGATGCATAAAAAACAAAGGAAAACATTAAGCAACTGTGCAAAGTGATCAAAACCATGATATTGACAATTACTAGGGAATTCAGCTGGAGTTCTGTCTGGGACCCTTTCTTAAAATAGGGCTCTTTAATCCCTAGGTCTCAAAGTGCTTTCTAAAAGGCCAGCAAATTTGGTTGGTGAACTGAGGGACTTAAATATATTGTGACTTCCCCCAAAACTCAGAAAGAAAACTGATATTATAGTCCTTCCCCCCACCCTCTCTCCATATTCCAAGGAGCTGTTTTTCCATGGTGCTTTTGTATTCCTGAATAGTTTTAGTCTTGAGTCCTTGTCAGAGACACTGTGACTCAGAGCAGGGGTGGTGACAGTTTGCTTTTCCTACCTTCATAAGCTGTTGCAGGGGCTGGTACATGTAAGACAAGGAATGCCTGTACCAACCAATCATTTCGTCAAGGGTGTGTGTATCCTCCTTCAGATGTGTTTACTATCAGAAGGGGTGTCAGGGGAACATTTCCTGCTCTGTGTTTTTAAACTCTGTATACGCTTTGACTTAATTTTAAAAACCCTGGGCTTTTAAAATGCATGCACAGTGGATCTGTACTCTAAATTCACCCTCTGCTTCGTGTACCAATCTGTTAGTACAGCAAGAAACCCAGCATTTTCTCAGCTACCTTTACTGCCTAGCATCCCTGGGGCCGGTAGACAGATAGCCAGGATATATTTGAAAAAGTACGTTTCTCTTCTGTATTATCACTGCCCAGCTCCCTGGATCAAACCGCTGGGCCTGAGCGGAGATTTTCACTTTACTCAGTAATTCCACCGCTGAAAAGGATGAGCATACACAGGGGACGTGCTAGCTTGTAAGGAGTGGACTTTAGACCATGAAGTAAGCTGTCTGCCAGGGCTCTGCAGTGCGCAAGGGGGTGATCAAGTGGAAGAGGCCATTCAGTTGGCAGTATCTGGAAGGTGTCTTTTGTCACGGTTATAGAAGGTGATGTCATCTGAGCATTACAGCCTGGAGGGCCCGGTCTTGTGTCACTCTCATTGGATGCAGTGGTAGTACTTACTTCTTGCACCTCTGAAAATCAGACCTGAAATCCGCGGTGGTAGGACTGGTTTGTAGGCTGCGTTTTATTCTTTGCATATCATGTGTCACAATGCCAATCACATGGAAAAAGCTACCACTCTTAACTTGTGACATAACTGGTAAATAGCCATAAATGGAAGTGTACGGCTTCCACCGCGTACATGGACTAACCTCCTGCTAAATCAGGCCTTGACAACACAGTGCCTACTTGGCAGTGCCAACAGCTTCTTAAACAGAATATATCTATCTCCATCACACAGCCTAGCAAGACTGCGGTGACTGCATGCTTAATTTTACATATAGTAAGACAAATTAACTTAATTATTAGTAAGTTAGAAAAAAAGAGCATGAATCTCTTGACAGCGGGCAAAACCAAGGGTATGAAGCATCCTTCCATATTCAGCCCTTCCACACCAAGCTTGTGTTGGACTCAGAGAATCTGTTGCTTCCTGAGCAGGAATTCAATTAGTTAATCGCAAAATGTCAGTATTTGAGAATGTTAGTATTTTAGACGGCTTAAGTACATTTCCATATTTTGTGAAGAACTCACATGGGATCCATTTCTGACATCTTTGGTTTTTTTGGGACTGCGTCTCTGCTACGTTCATTGTGGGCATTAACTACACTGAAGCACATTCATGGGGTAGCAGGAGGAAATCATACTGCAGAGTGTCCTCTCAGACTGCCTTCTCCTCCCATGAGAGACCACTAGACTGTGTAGCTCTTTCTGTCCCTAGCCTTTCCCTTTTTCCCTTCCTCATCCCCATCATAGCTCTTTCCACCCTTGAATCATGTTACTTCCCAGTCTGTACCTCATTAAATGACAGCAACAAACATTGCATGTGCTCACGGTTCATTATTATATCCTGAACTTTCTGGTATTAAATTATTTTTAATTGCCACACAGAAAAAAATAATCTCACATCTGTATATAAATCTCAGCATGAACTCAAGTGAAAAATACAGAATTTCTTCCCAGAAGATGCCCTCTCCCGATGTCCTAACTCAGAATACTGGTGGGTAGTGTGTGCCCGAAGAATTGTACAAATTTTACAGCTTATTTCAATGATTGAATCTAGCAGCTGTTAAACAAGGGTTACTGAACAATACCAGGAAAAAACTTGAATCATATATTACTTACAGCCCTTTTATCAATGCAGCATTTATTCCACCCGTTGTTCCCCCCTGTGCCAATCCAGACAGGCTGCCTAATGAGAAGCTGTAATTTGTCCAGCAGCATATCCACCGTATCCCGGATTTCAGACATGCAGCAAAAGCTGTTGCAGAGCAGTGCCCATTTTGGTCTACGCGGCCATTTAGCAAATCTAGCACGTGGGGTGAGACTTTATCACATCTGTTACTACTTCCCTTAATCTACAAGGAGTGAATAACAGGCGATGGATCTAAGAAAGCTGTGTACGTAAGTCGAATGGTGCTATCGCTACTGAGGTGACATACTCAGAGGAGAAGCCTTGCATACCTCCTTGCAGGACTGGAGAGAGGGCTTACTTCGACTCCCAGGAATTACATTTTGCTTCCTCTCCCATGCTGGCGAGTCACATTCCAAGCTGCTGTTAAGGCGATAGGAGAATTAAAGTGTCAGCTGCTGCCCCTGCTCTTTCCAGCCCCGGCAGCAGAGGTTAGACCAGCCATGGAGCTGCTGAACCAACTGTGGCAGGTCTAGAGCGGGGACAAAGACAGTGGCTTGGGTCCGTGTTCAGATTCCACTTCTTCCCCACATTGTCAAGAACTATCCCATGATGGATCTGTGGTTCTCATCCCTGCATAACACCTGGTGGCCTAGCATTCAATCCGTTTGCCTGAGTATTTTCTATGGAACTACTTGTTGAAAACAAGAATGGCGGGATTGGTCTCTCAGTAACACTGGGAAATGAAAAATCGCTCGTGACTCTAAGATATCCAAAGCACAAATCTGAATAGGCATATTGTTAGAATTTTGAAATGGATATTTATCTTGATTTACTCTGCCATGCACGAAACTATTTGAATACACTTTCTGCAACTGACTCTTTGGGCATTTTGGGGTGATGCTCTTTTTACCAAAGTTGCTTCCTCTGTTAGGGTAATGGTTGGTGATTTTCCTCCCTCCCTTCTTCAACCCCTTCCTTCCTTGTTTCTCCTGATTTGATGGATAGTATCAAGCAATTTTGTAAGTCAGACCTAACTTACACAATATTGAAAGTTGCTGATATAGCAGTAAATCAGTTGTCAATTATAAGAATTATGTTTTCAGGGAATTTTTCCTGTATGGGCTTTGTAAATCAATCTGCACTGAAGATTGTGTGAAAATGTTCCTTAGAACAATTGCCTTGTTTCACAGTAATTAGACACTTCCAGCTGTAGTGAAATATAGCCTTTTCTGGTGATTAAGTATAATTTCCAGAAAACAACCTCACTGAGTTGTGGTATCCACCAGATCATAAATAGTACTTGTCAATAAAGCTCTGCTGCATGGGAACTAATTTTCATATGAGTACAAAATACACTTTCTCTACCTTTTCCAAACATTATAGCAAGGCTTACATAGAAAAGCTTTCATTTGTGAACTGAAAGACAGGACAGATCAAGTCAGTCAAAATATCTAAAAAATTTTCAATTTTATTTTCTCTTTTAATTTTTAAAACTCCTATGTAATTTACATTTTGAAACAAAGTCATTGCAAGTGAAAGAAAACAAAGTATTCACAAGGAGCAGGGGCCTCAATTGGAAGCACTGGGTTTTAATTTTTTTTTTTTTTGCTTTTATTAGCAAAACAATATATTAATTGAAATTAGCGATTTTCTTTGAGTGGTTTTGATAAGCCAAGCTTTTATTTTTAGAACTTTTTTGTAAAATGCTTTTTTTCAACAGCTCAGGTTAACAACCTTCATCTTATAATAACACTACCATGTACCATTCTTCAAATGACAACTGCGCTATAAAAGTAATTGGAGAATCCAGCTCAGTGGCAGAATGAGAATTTGAATTGCAAAATATGGCACCATGGGGAATGGCTGAATTAATTTTGAGTATCTGCATTTCTATCTCAAACACATGTCATATGAAACAACTGTAAAAATACGCTTCTGTCTAAAACCCAGGTATTACGCTATCGCATTGTGAACTTAGTAGCGCAACTGAAGGAGCAAAACTTGCTTAGGTAATGGTGCTGGTACAGTTCTGCCACAACATTTGCAAGACAATACAAAAGATTTTTCCTTAAAGATCCATTAGTAGTTTCTGCCATCTTCTAGAGGGCACCCTTCTGGTCTCTAGGTCAACTGAATTAGAAGCAATTGTGTGGTCACAGAGGGCTTTGGCTGCTGTGGGACACGTTTCTTTCCTTTGAGTCAGGACAGACAACAACTCAATGCCCAGCTCAGTGCACGAAAAAACTGGACCTAAAGGGACAAAGAAAGGCACCAGCATGATGCTGGTAAAAAACGCTGAGGAAACACAAAAATTATGGCTCTTAAAGTAATTGACATTGACTCGGTCAATTGCACAAGACAAATGAGTTACGATAAACATCTTAAGGCTCGGGTATTAAAAAGCTTTAAGAATCAAAGTAAGGGTTGAAAATGTTCCTGAAATAGATAGCATATGTCAAACGAAGCTTGCAAAATTGGCAGTCAGAAAGCTAGTTGTTTTACTTGGAAATGGAACAAATTTAACATGTATCCTATCACTCCATTAAGTTGTTTTTTATCTTAACAACCTTTTAAAAACTAACTCACAACATATTATGGTAATGCTAAGAATATATCTAGCTGTTGTTTTCCAAGAAGGCATTCCAGGCTTTTAATATCATCCCATATTGATAACTATTCCTTTGTTAGAGATACGTAGCAGTAATCACTTAATGCACTGCAATATTGCCCATTTATAGAGATCCCCACTTTTCAGTGAAATCTGCTGAGAGCAGAACTGCTTGTCAGACTTGGGTTGCTATGAAAAAAAAATTTGAAGTGCATCCCCATGTATAAATTTACCAACATAATGCTAATCCAGGTACTTGAAAATGGAAGCATTTATTAAAAAAAAGTAGAAAGTTGTTCCTTTTCTTCAGCTTTTGTACTAGAATGTTTAGGCTCTCTACATTAAGTTTTTCATGCTTTGTACTGTTACAGTGAAGGCTGCTAATTTTTTTTTTTTTAACCAAACTGGAGCTTTTCATGAAATGGCATGACTTTGGGAACCTGAGTTTTGCAAAGTATTACAAGAATCACAGTAAAAGAGGGGTCACATAAACTTTTGCTTGGACTAATCTCAAGCAGAGCCGGAGTTTGAACTAAAACTTTACAGTGCTCTTTACAACCCATTGCAGTCATGGTAGAACCATTGTCACGGTAATGCTGGAAAAGACTGCAAAACACAGTTTTTTATTCTTCAGCACTGATTATGCAAGTAATATAGGTAAAGACAAAAACGTCTTGAAAATTGTCACTGATTGTCCATCTTAAACGCACCTTCTGGAAATGTCAGTGTTTGCAGAGTTTTTAAAACTGATTCAAGCTGATGTATTTTTGTCCAAATGCAAAGCACATTTTTCCTATCCATATGGAAAATGCGGTCATTTCTCTATTTCAAAGACTTTTACTTTGCTTCTTACTTTGGCCATGTGTTTTCCTTTATTTGACATTTGGAGCTTACAACCCATTGTTTCTAGTGCTTTCAGTCTTTGTGGCCGTTTCCTTGTTGGGTTCTTGCTGTGGTAGATACCAGTTATCTGACTGCACTTCGGTTTTCACTAATGCAGACTGCATGTCGTGGCTTCCTTACTGGCAGTGCCCAAAATTATTTAAGGTGTAACAACGTCATCTATCGCTGTGCCTTGTTTACATTAGGGACGTGAGAACTGGATTTTTCCCACTGCAGAATTTTTCCTTTTGCTGTTTAAAATTCTGAATCGGTACAGGAAGCCGCAAAGGTGACTACAGACCAGGAGGTCTAACAAAAGAGAAAGAAGAGTTTACTGCTTCCCTGCTCTGGTCCTCTGCCAGAGTATATGGCCCTGTACACAAGTGTTCTTTCAACAGAGCTAGAATTCCTGTATCTGCTTCAGTGGATTAGTTTATTTAAACTAAACTGGTGGGCCTTGTCTACTAAAGGATGTATAGCGTTCTACTGTGAAGGCAGTGGTCAATGCCAAAGTGGTGGATGAGTAGCAAACAATCGTTATCTTAAACTCTCATACTCTACCTGATACGAACAACTAGAGTCTGCGGAGACAGGGCTCAAAGCCACGACTGAGTTCCTCTGGTTACCATTCATTTGGTGACTCTCACTGACTCTAAATGAGCTCGTAGTCTGCATAACAGACAAAAGCGTTTTACCCCACGTTTGCCTGGCCACCTCCTGTCATGCCGCTAATGCATCGCCTTGTTGAGTCGTGACACTCCATTGTGCTTCTGAGCAGTTCATGAGCAGGCTCCTTCATAGAGACCTGAAGAATGCCTCACACAATTACTTTTGTCTGCTCATGTGCAGGTCTGCAGCAGGGATTTCTTAAGCACAAGAATGACATGTAGGTTACATGACTATTTTTTCCAGCTCTCCAGCCAGCAGAGTTGTCCCAGCAAAATACCGTTGTGTGGGCCCAGTGCGAAACAAGCATTTGGATGGAAAATTTCAGCTGATGTTTGACAGTCACAGGCATCTGTAAACACAGCCTTTATACTGGGAAATGTCAGGCACCAGTGCCACCACCTCTACAGAACAAACTTGAGCAGAATGGGTACGTATGTCAATGAACTCGGCCTTGCCAGATCCGTAAGGGATCTGTAAGGGGAACGACACCTTCAGAAGGGTTGCTCAGCCTCATGGGGGTAAGCCCGGACAGAAACCAGCACGATCAGTTATCCTGCAGTCAGACCAGACCCTTCCTGTAGTACTCTGCTCCTGCTGTGAAAAAAACAAACCCAGAACACCTCTGTAAGCTCGCTTACTACACAAAAAACTTGTTTTCGAGTAATATAGGTAAAAAACCCCCAAAAACCAAACCCAAACCCTGATTCCCCTCGCTCAAGGTTTCGTAGTGAAAGAGCCTGCTTGTTCTTTAGTTGCCCGTTTTTCCGTTTTCTCGCCCGCGGAAGGGGACAGCCCTCCCCTCTCCCGGCCTGGCCGCATCCCGGGGCCGGGCTCCCCGCTCCTCGCGGGGGCTGCCCGACCTGCCGCGGGCCGCGTCCCCTGCCCACCCGCGAGGCGCGGCGGCGGCTGGCGGGGGTCGGCGGGGCCGGCCCCGGCGCTGACAGAGCGTGATCCCCCCGAGCAAGTGTGCCGCGCTGGCTCGGCCGC